>JBBPDE010239058.1:0-12144 GCA_037974605.1 Nannopetersius ansorgii | reverse complement strand
TATGATAGTGGCAGCTCTACAGCAAATACAAACTTTAATTTTCTTTAATATAAAGCTTTTTTTTTCATAACAAATTTAAATAAATAAAATGTAATACATAAAGAAATAAATAAACCCCCCCAAAAAAGATTGGTTTGAAATCGGCAATACGTGCGAGTGATCGGCCGGTCACCAATCAGGCCGATCAGGCCAAAAATCGTCCGCTTCCGATCACTGGCCGTTCGATCGGTGCATCCCTAATCAAAATAGTTTTAAAAATTTAGGTCATAAAATGTCTAGAAATGTTTTACTATTAGAAGTCCAAAATTCATGGATGTCTGATCTGGGTGTATTTTCCTGGCTTAGGTATCAGCTAAAATAAGCCTGCTCCTGTTTCAGGCCATTGTTTCTATTCAGCACTTTGTTTACGCCACTGTTGTAGAGGCGCCATAAACAATTATTATCCAAATCTGCAGCAGTGAGAAGGAACACAGTGATCTAAATGTCTGCAGTGCTGAACTGTTTTAAAGCTGGGAGAAAATTGCATGTTTGCAGATCAGGCTCTGTATCAGCTGATACTTAATATTAGAAAACTCAAATCAGATTAGGAAAGTCTAGAAGGAACATCCCTAATTAAATTGTTAAATGATGCATAAAACTGACCACTGATGGCCTAGAGGACAGCATATCTGAAAAAGTCAAACACACAAGAATTCTCAGAGCCTATCTTCATGCCATATTTGAGTGTGTGCATCATTCATTAGATTGTATTTAATTTACATTCTGTATTGAGTCTGTATTTTGTCCTGATGTTAAATAAATGACAAACATGCCAAAAAAGCTATTTTTGCTTTTGCAAAACAACTCTAAAACCTGCAAACAGAACAGTGTGGTATCTAAAATGTGCACATATTTTACTATATATGACAGAACCTTTTCATTATGAGGAGTGAATAGTTTATATAAAAGGTAAGAGAGTATAGAGTAGTGGGCTTCAACCATATTGCAAATGTCATCGTGACAGCAGGTTAATATTCCAGTCAAGACAAAGCATACCTGATTCTATGGCTGGGTGATTAATCGAAAAGTAATCGAAATTGACATTCAGAACCTATAATCGATCGAATTTTTCCAGGTCGATTATTTAGATTCCTTTCCCTTTAAAAATACTACCGCGTGTGGAGTCACGTGACCCCGCTCCATTATGTTACGTTATTCCGCCGACATGTGCTTAAACACTGAGACAACTGAGCATCTTGTCAGTGAACTATGAGAGCAAAAAAAAATAAATAAAATAAAATAATTGTTCATTAATCGTAATCAAGTTAAAATGTTCAATTAATTGAGATTTTGATTTTAGGCCAAATCGCCCAGCCCTGCCTGATTCCACTTATTGGTTTTGGTCATTAGACTATTCATAATTTATACGAGGTGCTCCTGCTTAGTTGGAATGAAAACATGTATGATTGGTGACCCCTGATATAAAGTAGCTGTGGGAAAAACATAGTCTATTATTGCAACAGGTGTTATACAAAACTTCTATTGTGGTTTCATAGTCTTCCACGTTGGTTTTTGAGTGGTAAAAACACCTACATATTAGTATCATCTTTCCAAGTACTGATAGTATCAAGACTCGGATATCCTTATTCAGGTTCAGATCATGTCTTGTTTGTCTTTATACAGTCAGGGATGGGAACCTGTTCCTCGTTTCCTCTGTTTTGTTATGGATTAAAGCAGGGCGTCACTGCCCTGTGGTGCTACAGCCTGATTTCTTTGGGTTCACAGCGATCAGCTGTGTTTAAAGAAACTGTAGGTGGTCTTGTTACAGCTGAGACTTCATTGTGGTTTGTGTTCATGTGTGTGTTCGTTTGAACTAACAGTTGGAGAACACCAGCTAACAGGACACAAGGTTGCTGTTAAGATTCTGAACAGGCAGAAAATCCGCAGCCTTGATGTGGTCGGCAAAATCAAACGAGAGATCCAGAACCTCAAGCTGTTCCGGCATCCACACATCATCAAGCTGTGAGTGGAAAAGAAACACACACACACACACACACACACCCCTATGTAGTATATGACAGTGGTTCCCCTGTTCTTTCCAGTCATTTTCTATAAAAGGAACCTATAATTAATAAACCCATGATTTATGAGCCACTACAGTCATTCACTTGTCCTACTGTACTGTTATACTATAAACTTTGTACACAGTGAAGAGACCTAAAAAAACAGATTCATAGTATATCTGTGCTAACACAGTAATAAATATTAAACTAAAAATGTGAGGTTTTTGGATTAGAATTTTTTCACAATGTCACATTTTAAGTCTCAGGGCTTAAAATGGTTTTAAGGACCCTGATATGGATTCCAGATTTTATTTAGCATATATTGTAAACCATACAATGCCATATAGCCATGCAAAGCTAAACTAATACATAAAACCAATATAGACAAATACATTTATGCAGGAGCCCTAGTGGTCGAGACATTGGTGTTTCTGGGGTATCACATGTAAAATGTACAGGCTCAGGAAAGTGAGCCTGTTAAGATCTGTTAATATTAAGCAGCATGTCATCTCTGTCCAGAGAAAACCATGCCCCGCCATTTCTTTTATTTGAGCATAGCAGCCATGCTTTCATTACACAGGTCAACAGATGAGATTCATTAGAGATTTTATGTGGGCTTTCATGCTGATTTCAAATCTGTGATTAGTTTTTCCTGCACATAAAGTTTTTGTAATGAAGCTAGTTATAAATTGCATGATAGTTGGTATAATGATCATATAATAATCATATGCTGAGCGCTTTTAAAGAAACAGTGGTGTCTGACTGACACTGATCATTATATCTATGCCACAGTGTGGCCTGTCTGACGTCACACTGAAAATATTGAAACAGTTACTTGATTGGTGCCTGCAGTTTAATATATACTCCATGCAAGTCTATTGCAAATCTAATATTACTCCTAATTCCAAAATTTGATGTGACTGAAAAAAACTGATAGCAGATCTGAAATGAAAAACTGGATTAGAAAGTGTGTTATGGTTTCTGATTATTACAAAAAAAAGTTGACCTGTGTTATCAATAAATCAATGGAATTACTATTGCTAATGATAACACTTTACATAACCTGACATAGAAAAACTCAATCTGCTTTCTCTTCTTCTTGACAAACTAAGTATATTAATAGAGTGGCATCCAATCAGATTGTTGATGTGTGGTGTGGTTTCTGAAAGTGTCACACCCATAATCACTTGCTGAGATCCAACATTTCAGCCTTGACTAAGGTTGAAAAATAAGCAGATTTACTGAACGCATCAGGGATTATTACATTTTATTAATATAAAAAAACAATCTTGGGGCACTTTGGGACAAAGAACTGCCCTACTTTTTTTCTGAGCACCTCAGGTTGCTTGTGTTTTAGCAAGACAAAATGGCTACTGCATATAAACACATAAATAAAAATAAAATAATAATACATACACCACTCAGAAACAAGTACACATACTTGATGCAAATCATTCCTAATTATTAAAATAAGAATTATTATTAAAATATTAAGATAAAAAAAAATATTTATTTTATTTTACTATGTGCAGTTCTAAAATCCTGAACTCTAGGGGTATCCACTGTTAGGCAAATGTGTGTCTCAGCAGTAAATGTGTTTTGTCAGTAAGAAACACCATGTAATATGAATCTAATGAAGAATTGATTAGCTGAAGCAACAATGTTTATAGTGCTTTTAGACAGTGTTCAATGGTATGGGTAATGGACAAAGCAGTGTTTTTATGGCATCGCAATCTTGGACATTTGAATGCATTAATGGTTCTTTGCCTGGTTATGTAGTTCTTCTCTATGATGTAAACATTTAAAGAAGCCATTTAAAATGCTGTTATATAGCAGTAAACTGAGATTCACTGCTACAACATATAAGTCACATAACCATTTATTTGGTATCATATAGAAGCTCTTTTGCTAATACTGAGGTAACTGTAAAAACCGGCTATCCTAGGGAGGAGGTTCGGAAGTGGATAAGCTTACACTGGCACATATTGAACATATTGATTAGCTGTTTAGTTGTATTTAGTCTAATTCTAATGCTTTTCATGTACAGGCAATACATAGTGCCACTTTAGGAGATGGCTATGCTAGAGCGTGGTCAGGTGTAGAGCTCACAGAACTTTAAGATCATTAAGAGTAAGAGAGAAGAACAAGTAAAAGTTCACTTTAAAAACTGACCTTTTGAAGAGAAGAGTGTGTTACATAGCTCAGTATCGCTAAACTAATATATAAAGGTGGAGAATGCTATAGTTATAATGTGCTGAAATAATGTGCTGATTCCTGCACCGGTCAAGCCAGTTTACAGGTCAAAGAGATTAAAAAGACGACATAATCTCTTCACACCGATTTTTAGCCCTTTATCCCTCCCTTTTATCGCAACAGCTTCCACACTTCCTGCCCTATTTGTCTCAGCAGTTCTTTAGATGCCTCCTCCCCCTCCCTTCCTTCTGAGCTGGGCACATCAGAGCGAGGCCTCCCTCCACATTCCCTCCTGCTGTGAAGAGCTGTCTCATGCCATCAGGACAGCAGAAAGCTGGTGATGAATAAAAGGGGACAGGGACGAGGTTGGCTGAGGAGAGGGCTTTTCCTTTGGGATAAAAGGGTGTGCCCGTCACGTTCTGCAGTGACTGTGCACATTCCCAACTTCTGCTGCAGGAACACTCTGTTGCATGCCGTCCCTCCAGGGGAAATGACATCAAACACGCCGCAGCTAGCCGTACGCCTGACTGAACATGGGGGTGCCACATGAGCTAAAGGACAGGCAATGTTGCGAGAAGGCTTCTGTCAGATCACATCAGCAGTGATGTTCATTTAATACACAACTTGACCTTTTACACCACATGACCTCTCAGTGCGCATACAGCAAGCGGTCATCGATGCGGTTTACTCTAGCAGTGCCAAAAGATGACAGCAACTGCCGTCAAGACAATCTGAGATTAACCATTAGACGTATTGAGTAATTGTCATTTTGCTATACATTCAGTTCTGACCACAAAATTATTTAAATATGATCATATTAAATGGTTAGATAAATTACATTTAACTTACACTGTATCACGTGTCTTGATTTGTACCTTTGAATTTTGGGTCAGAAAAAATGCAAAAATGTAAAGGACTCTTTCTTCATGCAATATATTTTATAATACGTGTCCTGTTCTATGTCCAAATACGAGTGTGGTATTCAATAGGTTTCTACAACTGTGAGTAATAACTGAGCAATCTGTAAAAGGAGGTGGTCAAAACATTCACTTGTACCAGGGGGAACGAAAAGAGCCAGCATGGTTCATTGTTTGAGCCGGCATGGTTCATTGTTTGAGCCGGCATGGTTCATTGTTTCATTGGTAATTTTGACTTGGGTGGATACAGATGCAGTGTAGTATTGGTAGGCAGTGGTTTTCCAACCGTACTTTGAGTGCCCTCACCCCTGCACGTTTTGTGTTTTCCCTTCTCCCAACACACCTTATCCAACTAATCACAATCACTCAGCTGTTCTTGAGCTGAAGTTGATGTGTAAACACATCAATGTGCAGGGCAGGGCGTACTCCAGGACCAGTATGGGAACCACTGTTGGGGGGAACAATATAACACAACTCAAACACAACACTGATGTATACAGTGTAAGTTATGGGTTTTGTGAGGTGGTTGAATTAAAAAAGTTATAACTTGTGTAACCACTCAGATGGTTTCTGCAAGCTTTTGAAACAAAATACATCTCAGAATATACTACACTGCCACACTGTTACTTGATCTATGTGTGCGTTGCAGGTATCAGGTGATAAGTACCCCCACAGACTTCTTCATGGTGATGGAGTACGTGTCTGGAGGAGAGCTGTTTGACTACATCTGTAAGCATGGACGGGTAAGAATTACTACCTTAAATAATTTCTACACCGTTAGCAAATGAGAATGATTTCATGGTTATACAGTAATCCCCCAGTTTTATCCAGAGCAGGAGTCGCGGATACAGTCACATGCTGATTTTTTTTTGAGAACCGAACTCATAGTTTCACACGGAAATCCCCACAATAACGTGGAAACTGCAGATATCCTCAGCCTTTTTTGCTTTTTTGTGGCAATAAATATTTTTTTCTTGATGTTTTCACATAAGTGGCCTCAGGGCAGGCTTTAGCTGACCTGGAAGCAAGTTTTTTGAATTTCACACCAGGGTTGAGCCCCTGCGCTCCGTGGTGCACTCCAGGAGACCTTTCCAACGAGCCTAAGTACATCAGGGGTTATTCCTCGAAAACCATTCACTTCGCCGTGGTGTCCCAATACTTTTGTCCCGCGACATTCTGAGTTGCATATCTCGGCGGCGAAAGCACTCAGACACTCCAAACTTCACAGTTCGATTGATCTCCAGGAGACCTTTCCAACGAGCCCTCATTTGTATTTTTAGCCCGAGTAGATCAGGGGTTATTCCCCGAAAACCATTCACCTTGCCTTCTGAGTTGCATATCTCGGTGGAGAATTTACATTAAAAGGTGAATATGGGTGTACCTTTACAATTTCTTTAAGGGTAATTCATTTGAATTTAAAATGAAATTAAAGTGTTCTGGGACCATATTTGGGTTTACACTATAAAGACTTTTTTTTTTTATCAAAACACAACAAAGCGTTTTTTCACTATAAGCGAGTGCTCTTAGAATCTATTACATTCAAATGACTATAATTATTGTTCGTTTGTTGTGTTTTATAAAACATTTTATCCCAAATTAATAATTGCAAACTCCACGCACTAGTTAGGTCTCCCCCTTCATCCAGTGCTACTAAGCTCTGAATGCTAGCATGAGCTTCCTTGTGGACATCTGAACAACCTTTAATTTATTTAATCACCCAAGCAGATTAACGGAGAACACTAACTGCTCATTTTTTTTTTACCTCAGCAAGGATCCTACTGGGTTGTGTAGGATAGGGATGGCCATCCCACCCACCAAGAGAGATTGCTAGGGATTCATCTTACAATCTGCCAATGTTTAGTGCCACTCTGGGACTGTAATCTCAAATTGTTTTGACAGAACAATTACGTTCTGAGCTGCATGAAGTTATTTTTTGAGTGCAATCTCATGTCTATGAAACAGATGTTATTGTGACTTGGAACCTGCTTTGTGGTCCTAATGCTAACATGGAGATTAGACCCATGGTAGACACAGGGTCATGCATGTCCATTTCTAGGTTGACTGAGCACCACTTATAGACTGAGGAGTTTTAGGCCTCAGACTATGTACATTTGATCTGTCATCAGCCACTCACACTATCACCATGCTTGCTTGAGCATACGGGTATACGGGTGTATTCTTTGTAGCATGCAGAATGCAAGCTGTGATAGAAAAGGGCTGACTGATGGTTTAGCAAATTATACAGAGGCTGTAAGGTGCAGTGTTACTCTGCCCATAGCCTAACAAATTTTGGTGAATGTGAAAATGTCACTTTCTTAAAATCCAGCCATCCTCATACACAGAGAGCATCACTGGCAAAACAACATATTATGGAATTGATTATGATGGATATCTCTGTAGGGGTTTGTGTGTGTGAATGTGTTTAATACTTTTTTCTCCTCCAACCACATAATTCTCCATTCGCTCTCTCTCTCTCTTGCACTCTCTCTCTCTGTCTGTGTAGGTGGAGGACAATGAGGCACGACGTTTGTTCCAGCAGATCATCTCAGCTGTGGATTACTGCCACAGACACATGGTGGTTCACAGAGACCTGAAGCCGGAGAATGTTCTACTGGATGGCAGCATGAACGCCAAGATTGCTGACTTTGGTACATAGAATGAGAGAGAAAGAGATAGCGAGAGAGAGATGGAGAAAGAGAGAGAGCAGGAAAGAGGGAGAGTAGTTGCTGAATAATTACCTTGTTTTTTGTCTGTAATTAGCATTTAGCTCCTTTCAGAATGACACACCTTGTTTATTATTTTATGAGAGTATATATAGATATTTCATAATTTAATTTCAATCTTCCTTGCTTCTAAACACAATCAGCTCATGAACAGTTCAATCAATTATACGATTAAACACTAGGGCCAGTTTGTGATTTTTTATTGTTGTTGTCTTGTTGCTTGTTTTAGGCTTGTCAAACATGATGTCAGATGGGGAGTTCCTGAGGACAAGCTGTGGATCGCCTAACTATGCTGCTCCAGAGGTCATCTCTGGAAGGTATGCGTCCATAACCTCTTGACCCTGTCACAACCTCAATCCATTTAAACCAGACTGACAGGTTATGGTGGACTACTACTTTACTTTAAAATAGATATGCAGTCCATCCTATTTGGTTGTTGTGCATGATAAGTAGCTGTGTGGTCTTGGCTCGTATGTCATGGTTTATACGAAGTCTTCAGAAAAATCCGCATCCAGTAAATTAAGGGTTAATTAAACAAGGCGTCACTGCAGCTAATCTTTGCAGAGGTCAAGCTGGACAGTGTCTCATACCTCTTTTCGGTTCATCAAATCATTCATCACAATGTGATGAATGCGGTCATGTTTATTTTTAGTATACAGTATTTTTAGTATACAGTATACTGACTAAAACGTATGACCAAACAGCCACTTGCAGACAAGCTTGAATAAACATCCAACCCCCAGAAACAGTATATAATTACATTTACATTGAGTTTGTTCTTCCTTTTTTGTTTGCTTCCATGTCATACAAAGAACATTTCAAAAATCATATTAAGGGCATTAGGTGATCTCCAATTCAATACCCAGTGATACCAAAGCCATCAATGACTATGAGAATAAGCAGTTAAACAATAACATTAAATGAAATGCGGATGGAAAAAAAGCAAATAAAAAAAATAACAACAAAACAGCAGGTAATGTTAATGTAGTTAATAAATAAGTCAGTTACAACTATGTTATTACTGTGCATTAAAAATGTGGATTGTTCTGGCAAGAGGGAGTCTGATAGTTCAGCATATTTGTTCAAATTAGAGTAGTTTGAAAAATGTTTTGCATAGAGAAAGCTGTTTAGAAGTATCTTCCTAAAGTATCTTCCTTATAATAATAATTAGTGTAAAACATTTGCCATGTAAAGGGAGCTGTGTGCTCTCCTTCAAGTTGAAATGGAAACTATGCAACTAATTTTGCGGCAACTTATGATTATGCAGCTAATTATCTCATTTTATTTATGCAACATTTTTAATCCCAACTGTGTGGTCTCCTGCAGACTGTATGCAGGTCCGGAGGTGGATATCTGGAGCTGTGGGGTGATTCTGTATGCACTGCTGTGTGGCACTCTGCCCTTCGATGATGAGCACGTACCTACGCTCTTCAAGAAGATCCGTGGAGGAGTCTTCTACATCCCAGAGTACCTCAACCGCTCTGTGGCCAGCCTGCTGATGCTCATGCTCCAGGTCGACCCTCTGAAGAGAGCCACAATTAAAGACATAAGGTAAGAAGCTCATTGCTTAAATTGAACTGTTTTAGTGGGGAGTTCCAAATTCCTTACAGGAATTTACAGTTGTGTTGTACAACTTTCTTCCTCTCAGAGAGCATGAGTGGTTCAAGCAGGATCTGCCTGGCTACCTGTTCCCTGAGGACCCCTCTTATGACACCACAGTGGTGGACGAGGAGGCTGTTCGAGAGGTATGTGAGAAGTTTGAGAGCACAGAGGCAGAGGTTCTTAGCAGCCTGTACAGTGGAGACCCTCAGGACCAGTTGGCCGTGGCCTACCATCTCATCATTGACAACCGTCGCATCATGAACCAGGCCAGTGAGTTCTACCTGGCCTCCAGCCCCCCTACAGGCTCCTTCATCGATGAGGGCATGCCCCTGCCTCCAGGGGTGAAGCCCCACCCTGAAAGGATGCCCCCACTTCTGGCTGACAGCCCTAAAGCCAGGTGCCCCCTGGATGCCCTCAACACCACCAGGCCCAAACCACTGGCTGTAAAGAAGGCCAAGTGGCACCTCGGAATCCGCAGCCAAAGCAAGCCCTACGACATAATGGCTGAGGTGTACCGTGCCATGAAGCAGCTGGAGTATGACTGGAAGGTAAGGGTACTGTATAATTAACAGTTTTTGGTTAAATAACCCACAGAACATGAAAAGTTGACCAAAATATTTTCAGTCTCACAGAATATTACATCTAAAATTTAGTGAAACATATTTGAGGTCCAGAACTTAGCAATGCGAAGTTGAAATGGCAAGTGAAGTTTAACACTAGAACGACGGCTAACTGGCTATATCTGCGATAGTTGCATGCGTCAACTGACACAGTGCCCAGTTTCGCACAAGACGCTTCCTGATGCGACGCTGCTGCAGTTTGTTCGGGCATTTAGTCCTGCAGTCTGCTGGCATACATCCACACAAGCTGCAGCCAGCAGACACAGCAAGGTTCCAATGGACTTTGGACCCAGAGCTCATCAACGCGAGTAACCACATCAGAATCAGAATCGCGTTTATTGGCTGAGTATGTGAGCGACACATACAAGGAATTTGATTCCTTTTGATTTTCTAAAGCTCAACAGTAAAAAACAACAATATATAAAATTATGTGTAAATGTGCCTACACCACACCTACATATCTCTTACTGAGCATCCTTGATGCTCCAATAGAAGCGATTCTGATTCTGATTTGGATTCTGAGCCTGATGAAATTGCGTGAATTGATGCTGTCAGCCATTCTAGTGATAAGACCAATTATTATTGTACAATTCCATGTCTAAGGCCTGTTTCATAAAAACTACCTGTGCATATGATGAGTGACATGGAATGCCTTGTTGTTCATTTCAGTGCACATATTAACAGGTTAGGGTTTTTACACAGGCTATGCAAACAGTGTAGCATAGCATTAAAGACACTGCACAGAGGTGCCATAGTATTTAGGCAATAGGTGTGGGTCCTGTTTTTTCTGCAGGCTGCATACAGCACACTGAAAATACAGATCTCAAATGATATTTGCTTTGTTTTAGCAGTGCCTTAGTTTTCACATCAAACTTGAACAAAGACATCAAAGCAAGAATTAACTCTTAAATACATTGTATAGTTTTCACTCTTATTTTCATCATTAGCCTCATTGAAGGACAGTTTGGGAAAAAGGGGGAAAAAAACACCCCAGCAACACAAAACACATAAGCACATAAGACATGACTATAGTGGGGGGGAGTCCGATGCAAAATCTGGTCCTGCTGCAGACTTTTCACGAGATACAACAAAGATCAAAAGCAAACAAGAGTTCATTATAGATATAAATGCATGTTCCACTGGCACATTACATGCTAAGGGTGTGATTTTGGTGTTTCTCCTCTCTAGGTGGTGAACCCCTACCACTTGAGGGTCCGTCGGAAGAACCCAGTCACTGGTAACTTTGTGAAGATGAGCCTGCAGCTCTATCAGGTGGACAACCGTAGTTACCTCCTGGACTTCAAGAGCATTGATGGTAACTGCTCATTTTTATAAGATCAGGATTCACAGTGTTTTCTGTCTAAAATTAGCAGTTTGTTTAGTAAATTCAGAATTAAAGCCTGAATTGTTTTTTAAACAGGCTTAGTAACCTTTGGGTTTTTATGTTGTTTTTCTTTCTTTGTTTAAGACTTCAAGTTACCAGTGAGCAGTTTTAAAGTTCATTGAATTCATGACTCTTTCTTTTAGCAATGTGAAGAAGAAGAAATTTTAGTTTTTTTAAATAGAAATCATCATACTTATTTCCTCTACCTGCTGTCTCCTCCAGATGACATCATTGAGCAGAAATCCGGCTCGTCCACTCCCCAGCGCTCCGGCTCGGCCGCGGGGCTCCACCGACCACGCCTCAGCATTGACTCTGCGACCGTTGCCATGGAGATGCCGCAGCTGAGCAGCTCACTGCCTGGCTCTCTGCCGGGCAGCACACCAATGCTGGCGCCGCGCCAGGGCAGCCACACCATGGACTTCTTTGAGATGTGTGCCAGCCTCATCACCACACTGGCACGCTGAAACATACACATAAACCACACACACATACACCAACAGAAATATCTAGGGGGTCTAAAGACCTCCACCCTCTATAAAGTCAGCCACAGTTACAATTCACTTACATTCAGTCAGACACGATAAAATTCTCAATCTAGCAGCACAGCAATCTGTGGCCTTTCCAAGCCACAGACCTTCAGCCGTTTGGTTTATATATACAGTA
>JBBPDE010239043.1:0-12145 GCA_037974605.1 Nannopetersius ansorgii | reverse complement strand
CTATTCATTGGACCTGAACTGTTTGAAATTCAATTAAATAAAGCTTGAAACATTGGGGTGTTCTAAAACTTTTGACCAGTAGTGTATATAAAGAGAACAACAGAGGTCCAAGCACAGAACCTTGTGGTACACCAAAATGAATATCATATACTCCTGATATATGGTCGCCTAAGCTAATAAAGTACTGCCTTCCATTTAAATATGTCATAAACTAGTTTAAAACAGTCCCAGTTAAACCAATACATTCATTAAGATGATTTAAAAGTATGTCATGGTCAACTGTGTCAAATGCAGCACTTAAATCAAGGAGTACAGAAACATTATTCATGTCCATAGAGATTCTCAGATCATTTACAGCATTCACTAAAGCAATTTCAGTGCTGTGCCCTCGTCTAAAACCCGACTGAAACTTTTCTTAGATATAGTTTCCCATGAGGAAATCATGTATCTGTTTAATAAACACTTTTTAAAAAATTTTACCCATGAGAGGTAGATTGCAGATTGGTCTACTGAAAGTAGAACGTAGAAAGTAGAAGTTGTGCTTTTTAAGTTGGGGCTTAACAACTGCTGTTTTAAGTGTTTTGGGGAAGATGCCTATTTCTAATAGTAATTTATAATATCGAGAATCGTTAAAAATATACTGTGAATAAATTTTTAAACAAAGGAGGTAGGAATAGGGTCCAGAGCACATGTGGCCTTGCCTAAACAACTTAATATTTTATGGAGCTCGGCTTCATTTCTTTTATTAAAAGAGTTCATTATGTGTTTAGGGCTAAAAGGTTCAGAGCCCTGTATTGGACCTAATGACTCGGGTATATGTGGTTGTATGGTATCTGTAAGATGGTTGCTATGGTGTTCCAGGTGATTGCTTCGGTTCGGCTATATTGTTTTTGTATTCCTCTTGGATCAGAGGGTGTTGCTATAGTTGATATAGTTTTCATGGTGTTCATAGAGTTTTGCTAGGTGGTGACTGTGGTGTTCCCAGTGTTTCGTAAGGTGTTTGTTGCTGTGGTGGTTTTGGCATTCCACAAGGTTTTGCTAAGTAGTTGCTGTAGTATCCCAGGTGATTGCTAGAGTGTTGCTAGTTCACTTCTATTATGATAACACAGGTAAATGTGTGGCCTCAGGGGAAAAAGGACTAATCTCTCCTCTGGGGAGAAAATTGGACTTGGTTTTTCATCCTGATGAGTTAGTGGACAAACTGGCTGAAAATGAAGAATAATAAAACGGGTATAAAAGTGCGCAATCACTAATAAAGCATGCATGAGCGATTAAACGGGCTGTGTAGCAAACTCAAAGCCCAGCATTCCATAACCCTCTCCTGCAGCTTGTGACTCAGGCCAGGAAATCTAAAATGCTCATTTTGTCAACATTGTTTTTAAGTTCATGTAAACCACATTATTGCAGCTTGCCCAGTTTCGTGAGGCGAGCACTATGTGACTGGATTAGGGTCAGCCAGCCTTTCCAGCATGCTGAAGAAAAGGACAGATTAAACCAATTAGTATAGAAAATCCAACTTACCAATATCCCACACAGCAGCGGCACTAATTAACCTGTGGTAGGGCTGGTTGATCTGTCACGCTTTCAGTCTTAAGAACTTCAATCCTTACAGTTACAGTGCTTCCAACTGCCAAACACTTTTTGCATAACGGAGCGCTAAAACTCTGGAGTACATTATAAAACATTCAAACATAGAATCCTGTCCCAGTTACAGGAAAGAACAGAATTGGGGCCACTGCTATTGATTAGTAATCAAGTAATAATTTCATTTTGAATGATTTCCATCAATTCTTAAAAATGGTCAAACAATAAAAATCCATATGAAACTCTACATGGCTGATGTAGAATAAGAGTTTGTGACCCTAGGTGGACCCTTGTGCTACGAAGTGGGGTGGGCGTAAAGTACTTTTTGGGCAATGTTTCAGCAACTACTTTGTTAACAGTTAAGAAATTTGCACACCGTTTGATTCTAGCTGGCTCATTATTACTCATTTGCGGAGCAGCAGCACCTAGTGGATGTGAAATCAGAAATGTAGTGTTTTACTTGCCAGTATGTAAAGGTTAAAACATCTCAAAATTTGGCTGCATCACCGCCACATTCTTTGGAAGCATGCCAATTTTTTTTTGCCAGTTTCACCCATAGGGGGTGCTGCAGCTGATATCTCAAGAACCGCTAAAATGAATGGTGTGTTTACGCTTGGCTACGTTTGCTCACATCTCCTGCAGTTCGATTTCTCTCACTCCACAAAATGCATGCAGGTAATTTTGTAGACTTTTCATGATGGAATATACATGCTATTAATCCAGTTTCCCACAAATCAGCAATAAGATGGTGCTACAGCAAACTACTTGTCCTTTAATCCTTGTGATACATTTTTGTATTAGACGACTTTATTGCGGTATAGATGACACTAGATATCAGTGTTTTGTCTTTGTGGTTTTCAGTGACGTTTCAGTGGATTTTATGTACGTTGATGTATTGATTGGACCCTGCCAGGCTCTGGGCTGTAATGAGTGGACGTTGCTGGTGATGTACTGTTGAATGTGGCCCAGTGGCTGTGCTTTGCTTAGGTTTGAAGTTGCTATGGCTGCGTGCTCTGGTTGGCCCCAGATCAGATGATATTATCGAGACATGCTGATTGAACTGAAATTACTTAGCCTGTCCCTGCATTAATGATACCTCTGAAATGGCGTCTGCTGGCCAAGAGGAGAGAACCTCACCCTGAGGCTCTGGCTTTGTGTGTGCTGGTGTGTGTAGTTGTGTGTAAGTGCTACTGCAGATACCACATTTTGCTCTAACATTGGAAATGGGACTGTCCTCTTTACATAACATCATGGATCTAAATGTTCCATTAATCATTAGTGCTAATTTAGCAAGAGCATCACTGTGACCACAGACTTTTAATGAATTTTCAAAGTCTCTTTTTGTGAGTGGAAACATAGTGAGTGGGTGGGACTGGGTGCCCCACCCGGGCCCATCTACTGACAGTGCACAGCTCCACCTACTGATCTCACCGTGCTGCACCTACTGCACACAGCCCCACCTACTAACTACACCTAGACGCAGATTTACATCTAAAACTGGAGCCGACAGGTCAGCCAGACCCCTCAGTCTCTTTTAATGTAAGGGATTGCATTTTTCAGAACTAATACACACACACTCTCTCTCTCTCTCTCTCTCTCTCACACTTACACTCACACTCACACTCTCTCTCTCACACACACACACACACACACACACACACACACACACACACACACACACACACACAAATAAACAGTAAAGGAATGGTTTTGTTTGTTTCTCATGAAACCCCCTGGTGCTTGTTTGTTTCTGTGTTTCCTCAGTACATGTCGTGGAGAACTGGAGTAAGAATCTGCAAATTTTTTTTCAAGTGATTAATCAAACAGAGTCAGTGCAGCTTGCTGTTTATTGAAGGATAAAACAGCCTCGTGGTCCGGCAGAGGATCCTGTCCCCAGCTGGAATTGAGCTGGGTATTTTATAGGCATAAGAAAGCATCGATCCTTCCCACCTCATAGCATTCCACCAATCAGGTTCAATTGTATTCCACCAATAATTAAAAGCTCGGTTATCACGAATTAGTTACGCAAGCCCACGTGTAACCATTATGCCATAACTGGGTATGTCCCATGGGCAGCTTATGTCCAGTACAGTTCAACAAGTTTATCTTAGCCCTCATTATTACAGAGTCATTAAATCTTCAAGGACATGCGCTGTTGGCAGTTAGCTCTTCAGGACATACACAGCTGCTAACTGGATGCCTCTGAGATGCAGGTGTTGTGGTACAGTGGTCCCCAAACCCGGGCCTGTGGTACCGGTCCGCCGGCTGCACAGAAAAAAAACTGTGGATGTTACCCGTGTTCTGTTTTCGGCTTGTTGTTATGAAAATGCGGTTAATAAAGCTGCGAGTACACACTGGATTTACGTTTATTATTATATTTTAAAGAAACCCCAATATTCCTTTTTTAAAATATCCCCATTTTTATGCCCATCATTTATTTGTATAAATACGTATATTTATCTGCCACTCCTTAAAGGCCAAACCAGTTTCTGATATTAAACCTGTCCGTGACGAAATAAAGGTTGGGGACCGCTGTTGTAGAGTATCTGGCTAAATGGGCCATACAAGTCTGATCTCTCAAGGACACTTGGTATATCTTCGCATAAGTGCAGATGCTCAGTCTGGGGGCCTTTTTGAGAGTGCATTCTTACAGAGGGAGATTTGAGCCTTGTGTAATGTGTGTTTCTCCATTAAATCTCCATTATATTCAAGATTCAATATGCAAAACGTTTGTCATGTTTACAGTTTTTGTACACTTTTCTGTGCAATGCAATTCTTTCTTTGCTGTCCACACACAAATGCCGAGCTTAGGTTAATTAAATTAGTTTCAAATAAAAATATATAGAATAAGATTAAAATAAAAATAATAGTTAAGTGTGACGTGAGGATGTGGAAAATATTAATTGCATTTGCAAAAAGAAGGAAAAGTGCAAAGGCGCAAAAATTACAGTATGAGGGAGCTTAATGTGCAAAATGAGATTAATGTGCAAAATTGCAGTCAGCTGTTAAGGAGTCTGATGGCAGCAGGGAAGCAGGAGTTGTTTAGTCGGCAGGTTCTAGATTCCATACTTCTGAACCTTCGTCCAAGTATATGAACATTTACTTACTAATAATGCATTTCTACACCATCTGCCATGCCAATCACCGTCAATAGCAGACATAGGGAGGAACATCTTGTCATGTAACCCAGTTTTGTCCTTATCATATGGTTAGAAGTTCTTTTTCCCTGTCGCCAAGTACAATGCACAAAGGAGCCCGTTAAACCACCTGTCCACACAGATCCATCTTCTTCTCTGCCTGGAATTCCCCTTCAACTCGGCGCACTTCATTCTCACCCACAGTCCGACATCATTACAAGCTCCGAACATCACCTTCATCCCAACCTCTACAAGGCCACGATCCCCAACCAAAGAAAAAAAAAATTGGCATTTTTTCATTTGCTGTATCTTTCGGTGAGTGTGTGTCAGAGATGAGAGAAAGTGGGGGAATTTTTTGGGATAAAAGAATGTTCTCATCCCCCCTTGTGGATGAGATAAATTGCTGTTTATGTTTCAGGTTAGTCTGACAGAAATAATGTAGTGCTGTTTATGTTTTGGATGGAGCTGCCTGGCAGCGGGAGTGGCCGCATGTCGGGGCAGGGAGGCGGGTGGAGGCGGCGGGGTGCGCGTCGACTCCTAATGCAGCCGGAGGTCACGTCGGGACATCAGATATCTTCTGCCCTAGTTTTAGTTGGCAGGAGGTATTTCCTCTCGGAGGTTGTGCAGTGTTTTAATTATGCAATCTTCAATGACATCATCGTCGGAGGAGCTGTGGCTAATGATGGCTAATTCCATATTGTTTTAAGCTGTGGACTAATCTGACTACACTGTCTCTGTTTCAGGGAGATTTAAATGAAAACAGTAGTGGTGTGAAATGGTTCATTGTCGAGACTCGGATTTTCTTTACAGTAGTGGTTAATAGAACCACAGGCCTCCAACAAAAATATAGCCATTTTATTCCCTTTCCAAGCCCCCTAGTGAAGCTACACGTGTCTTTGTAGTGTTTATACAAAAAGTGAAATCACAAATCTATAGTAAATCATTTTTTTCTGGACTGTTTTGCCTGTTCACCATAAATGGGTTTAGTTTTGGGCCAAAATCCTCTCCAAACTCCATTGATAAACAATGACTCAGACAGCAGATTCAAAACCATTTCATGTAATAACTTTCTGTGAAGGAGCTTTTAGAATCAGGCATGTGATTCACCATCACTGTGAAGTATTCTGACTCTGAGAGTTTTGTTAGAACAACCAAACCCACTCTGAACCTCTCTGTTTACATCATAACCACTTTATTTTAGAAATGGAATTTCCCTTTAAGGTGCCTCCATTGCTGAGCCAGGTGTTCATACCCTGCTTGTATCTCCATAAAGACGTATTGATCAAACAGAATGAGGATCAGATGAACCTAAGGTCACCATGCCCATGGGCTAGAGGGGTATAAAGCCCCCTTGCATTGGGAAGTGGAGTAATTTAGAGTGATGGAGCTCCATACGGTACCTTTGGGATGGGCTAGAGTGGGATTTGTGATTCAGAATGGATCGTCCAACATCAGTATCTGACCTTGCTAGTGCTCTTAGGGGGGGCTGCCATCAAAGCGATGTTCTAACAACAGTACCTGATCTTGTGGCTTACCACACCAAAGAGGTTACCACACCAAAGAGGAGGAGCAGCAGAAAGTTTGATTCTTGTATGTTGTCCATTCGCTGTCAGAGTATTGCAGTCTGATATAATGGTCAGTTGTAGCCAATAGAAAGGACAGGACACTGTACACAGTCTTCGGGACTCTGTGTTCCATTCCTGAGTGCAGAAGTTCTCCAGCTAATTCTGCTCCTGTAGCCAAGACTGGCTGATGAATATTGAAGCGGGCCCAAATGGAGTATAGAGTGCATTTAGCTCTTCTGCCTGCTGTTCCTTCCTGGTGGGAGCTGGGATCAATGGCTGGAAAGGAAATGATCCTCAGTGGGACAGTAGCTGTGGACGCCCACTTCCCATGAAAGAGCCTTCCTCTACCCCCACCATGGCAGAGAGCGCTCGCCTCATCTTACCCCTCGAACCCTGCTCTCCTGGTGCTCCACAGGAACAGCACCAGACCAAAGTAAATCAACTATCTCCTCCACTGTCCCACCTTTGGCAACCTTGGACGTTTGTTCAGACGGCAAGCGCCGGAGCTCCAGCTCCCGGCTTCCAGGCGCTCCACTGACCTCGCGGAGAATCGGAATCCGAGGACAACGTGGTTCTCATTTGCTTTGAAGTCTGCCCCTCCTCCTCCTCCCCCTGTTTGCTAATTAGAACCATGGAGTACAATCAGTGCTGCTGAATGAAAAAAACTGATAAACAATTGAAATGGGGTGGGTGGGGGGAATGGGATGGGACAGGGGAACATCAGTGTGCCTCTTATGCTGGGACCATCGGAGGTAAGGCAAGGACAGCCATGCTGCTGAGAGCTCGAGCTGTATACCAGTGCTGGTCCTAGTCCAAATGTAAAAGCTTACCCCTGTGGTCACTCTGATTGCCTCGACTGGAAGGAAGTCTCGTCTAGAATGAATAGAAGCAGCCAGAGTAAATGATGCAGTGTGTAGGCAGGGGTTTGACATTACCAGGTTCCTTTTTCACGTTTTCTCGTGTTAACAAAACAGCAGACTATATTAAGTTTTCACACATTCACACCAGCAATTACTCAATTAACCATTAATGACGCGCTGCTTTTCACCACAGGTATGGACTTGAGTTGTGACCCAATCCGAAAAGGACTTTTGACCTGCCGAGACGCAGCTTTATTAACATCTCGCCACTGTTCCTGATTCTGTAATACATTTCAGAGAAATAAAGCCAAACTTATATCAAATTGAATGCTGTGTGTGAAGAGCCAAGTTAGTCTTAAACCTGTGCATAATTCCGAGCTGCTTTTAGATAGCAGCAGCTAAAATAAGCAATATAAGGATATAGTCAGTCTGGTGTCTTTGTTCTGTATCTGTACATGAACGGGTCTCTATGATGGAGTGTGTTTGTGAACAGGTCTCCAGGACGGGCTGTGTGTGGACAGGTCTACAGGATGAGCTCAGGTTAGCTCTTTTGGTCGGTATATGGTGTAAACTGGGTGTCCTTAGGGTGACACAGTAGGTGGCTGACAGTGTAGGGGGTACTGTAGGTGAGTTTACGTTCATGTCCTTAGTGGTCCTTCTAGGTGGGGTTTACGTTGTGATATACTTGTCTTCGGAGGGCGCTGTTGGTGGGATGTAGGTGGATGGCTGTTGACAGTTTAACTTGTAAACTCACTTTAGGTCAGACACTGCTTTGAATATATACTAAATGTCTAAAATATCAAATATTTTTTAGAATGATATTTACATTTATGGTATTTATCAGACGCTTTTATCCACTTTTATTCCATTTCCTGACTACAAGGGGACAGTCTCTCCCTGGAGCAACTTAGGGTTAAGGGTCTTGCTCGGGGACCCAGTGGTGGTCTGCTGAAGGTAGGATTTGAACCCATGACCTCTTGGTGTTGAGGCAAGTATCCTACCCCCTGAGATACCTCCACCCAGGCTCTGTTGCAAAGACGTGATCCTACCCTTGCCTGCAAGGTCTAGAGTGCAGAGTAGAGTGGGATGATGAATTTTTTGATTTCCTTCATGGTGCGTTCAGCTTTGATTTCACAGGAATTAGCCGGAGAGTAACTTCGAGAAACACTCACGGGAAGTGTTACATTTTACAGGGAGGTGACAGCAGTTCAGCATGGAGAGGAAGCTGGGGTCTACAGGGCGGATGTGCCTCCAGCTCTCCGTCCTCAGAGAAACCGGTGACCCGAGCGAGAGCAGTGTTTACTTTGGAGCGCTCGCAAAGAGTCGCTGAGAGATAACGGATCTGCAGCTGTTCCTGTAAATGAAACGATGACGGATGAAGAGAGGACCGTCCTTTGTCCCACCGCTGTCCCAGGACCAGGAAAGAAACACAGTATTGTGGTTTCTGTGTTGGATCAGAGTTGGTGTGAAAGATTAGAGTCGAGGAGAAGCTGCTGGATTAGAATATGTTTTAACCGCACACTGGATGTCAGGGATGAGCGGATGCTTCATGCTATACAGCTTTAACCGCCAACAACTGCTGATGTGCATAATTAGTGGTTAAGGAAAGTACGCCTGACTCAGACGTGGTACTGTAATTACATTAATGGCTAAATTTAGCTGCTGATCCACTTTAGATAATCTCAGGGAGCCACAGCTCTGTTTTGTAATCTCCTTTTTGAGTCACTCTGCTTTGCAAATAGATTCATAAAATATGTGCCTGGGTTACGCAATTCAGGATTAGGGCTGCAAAATGGGTTTGTGGGTGTGTGTGGGTGTGTGTGGGTGTGTGTGGGTGTGTGTGGGTGTGTGTGGGTGTGTGTGGGTGTGTGTGGGTGTGGGTGTGTGTGTGTGAGAAAGAGAGAGAGAGACGAGTGTGAAAAAGAGCATATAGTCCATTCAGTCCAACATATAGTCCATTCTTACTTCATGTAATACAGCAAGGAATCTATGCTAATTGCCTTAAGTTCCGTATTCAGCCTTCTGACCAATCAGGAGGAGCCTTCTGACCAATCAGACCGATCAGGGCACTGGCGAAGACCATCTAAGTCAGAGCCTCTACACAATTAGTGACTGAATGACAATGCATCTGAAAATTCAGGGCCAATTTTTGGACCAATCAAACACAGCTTTTTGATTTCTCTCTTACATTGTTTACATTTGACCAATTAGGACTAAGCTTCTGGCCACCTCAGCTACCTAGTAACCGCTGTAGGGTATTATATATCAACATATATTTATATTTATACGGTATCCGGGTTACGTTCCAAGAGCACCCGGGTATAGTGAAAAAATGCATGGTTGTGTTTTGGTAAAAAAAAAATGCCTAAAAATGCCACAAAATGCCTAAAAAAGTGTAAACCCTAAATATGCCCACCAATATGCACCCAGAACACTTTAATTTCATTTTAAACTCCGTTTAATGCATTACCCTTAAAGAAAATGTAAAGGTAAACCCATATTTAAACTCCCCGCCGGGATATGCAGCTCGGAAGGTTGGGGGACAGAAGTGTTGGGACACCGCGGCGAGGTGAACGTTTTCCGAGAATAGCCCCTGATCTACCCGGGCTACAAATACAAATGAGGGCTCGTTGAAAAGGTCTCCTGGAGATCAATCAAACTGTGGAGTTTGAAGTGTGGGAGAAATTTTGGCAAAGAATGTTTGTCTTATCGTACTGGTGAACGTATCTGCAGATGCTTTGATGATATGTGTCCTAATGAAACTCACATCCTGTTTATTTTTCCTCACAGAATCATCAGGACCATGAGAAGGGAATGTATGTCCTGGCACATGCAAGCTGCTGTTTACCTAAGTTTGTTGCCACGGTCTGCTCTAACACTCCAAACTCCTCAGTCATGCGGCTGAACCAGAGCCCCTGAGTACCTCTGATGCAAGGACACGCTCCCTGGGACACTATGACGGATGTTCTGAAGGTATGAGTATTTTCATTCCAAACAGCGAAATGCATCACCAGCTGTCACCAGCCTAGAAGTATAACCGTAACGATACAGTGTTAAGTAGCCAAATACAATTGGAACCGAAGCGTAGGGAGGGCCTGGGGTGAGGCAGGGTAGCTCTGCGGAAGGTGTCGTAAGGTAAAGCTGTGGAGTCCGTGTCAGAATTTTGCTCCCTTGTGAAAATGTTTTTGTAGAAAGTTCAGGTTACAGCCTTCCAGAAGATGCTGTTTTAAAACAACAAGAAAATGCTGAACAGCAGCCGAGGATATGTTGAATTATTGGCAAACCACAATGCTTTACTGGAAATAAGTGTATGAGGGGTGTGTGTGTGTGTGTGTGTGTGTGTGTGTGTGTGTGTGAGGGAGGGAGAAAGAGGCATCAGACCAGATTTGTGGTCCAGCGAGACTTAAGGTGGGTTATTGCAGGTGAAGGCATGAGTCAGGAATAGCTACACACTTTAAAAGTATTCAAAACAGCATGAAGTTCTGCATGCAGTCAGAACCACATTATTAAAGGTCTTTTTTCAATTGTGCCTCTTTAGTCTCTTTAGTAACACCGGTGAGGACAGACATGCTGCAGTTGGTATTTTAAAGGGTCCATATGATCACTTTTCTGGAAATTTGCAAATATTGTTTCAAAATCTATGTTCACTCTCTTATACATACACACCATATATTGAAACTCTGCTGCAAAAACAGTCTGTTTCCAAATCACCATGTTTGTGAAATCACAAAACCAACTCATTTACATAAAACTCCTTATTCAGCCCCAGACCGTTTAGCCCCACCCATGACTCTTAGGAGTCAGCCATGTGCTGATTTCTGGCTGAGCTGCATTACAAGATGGCCACTTAGAAAAGATACCATGTTCATATTTCAGTCTTAAAGGTACAGGAACAGAAATAGCCTGTTTAATTCTGCAGAGGTTGGAAAATGGCCATGCAAGAGCCCATCATCATGCAGTTTGGATGGGCTTTTAGTATAGAAACCCACACAAATATGTTAGAAAAAATGAAACAGGAGGAAGATGAACTCAGCCAGTCAAGATAATTAAAAATTAAAGACTAGCCTGGAAAATAACTGGATCACATGACACCTCAGTTCATCAAAACATCCAGTAACACTGTGACTGGTTAGACTTATTTGCATATTGATGACTTTTATGATATCAGTATTGCAGATAGGGATGCCATGCATCCCTAACGTGATCACTTGTGTTTATAGAGTCAAGGTCAAACGCGCTGGTCCTTGTCATTCAGAGAACAGTGTCAATACATTTAAGAAGCTTAATATGTCTGTTAATACAGTCTAACATGATTTACAAGTTCGCAGTGGTTTAGTGATGTGTATGCCTGATCAGACTGGACTAATACACAAAAGTATATCAATATTTTGACATTTAAATTGTGATTTTGGAATGCACGCCTGCTCTGCCACAACACACTTTTCTGAACCAGTTTTTCATGCTGATTTCAGATCTGCTTTCAGTTTTTTCAGTATACCAGCTTTCAGTATAACTAGCTTCATCCCAAAAACTGTATGTGCTAGGGACAAAACTAAACACAGATTTGAAATCAGCATGAAAAAACACTACAAAACCCACATAAACGTATCTCTGCTGATTGTTGACCTGTGTAATGCTTCTGAAAGTTGTGCAAGGCCTCGTTCTTCTCTTGAAATGGAAATAGGAAAGGAAACCGAAATGCTGCAGAGACTCTTGTAGGTAATGGGCCGTCTGCTCTTAGGTCCAAGAACCACAATAATATCCTATCATGGCCCAATATTGCAAAGATATCGAATTTTTGTCCCTGTTGATTCCTTCTGTAGTAATATATCGCTTAGGCCTTAATCCATTTTCTTATAGCAGACCACCCACTGCCCCCCAATGCATTATGGCAAATACAGACACATGCTGCCAATGAAAAGAACAAGCAGTGTGTGTGTGTGTGTGTGTGTGTGTGTGTGTGTGTGTGTGTGTGTGTGTGTGTGTGTGTGTGTGTGTG
>JBBPDE010239003.1:0-12147 GCA_037974605.1 Nannopetersius ansorgii | reverse complement strand
CTCTCTCTCTCTCTCTCTCTCTCTCTCTCTCTCTCTCTCTCTCTCTTTCTCTCTCTCTTTCTCTCTCTCTTTCTCTCCTCCCCCCTCTCTCTCTGTCTCTCTCTCTTTCTCTCCTCCCCTCTCTCTCTCTGTCTCTCTCTTTCTCTCTGTCTCTCTCTCCCTCTCTCTCTCTTTTTCTCTCCTTCTCTCTCTCTCTGTTTTCTTCTCTCTTACTGACATGACTTACAAATCTGCTTCAACAATACCAGGCACCAGGTGAACTGTATGACCTCTGAGGCAGATTTTGACCTTTCTCATCTCAATCAGATGAAGCTCAAAGATCACGTTCAAACTGCATAAGCAATACATCTGTTTTGAGACTCCCTCTCACACTAGTTTTATTAATTACACTCAGTTTGACCAGGATTTTGATTGTGTTCACACTTTATGCACAAAGCCATTATGAAAGGAATCCTGATGAGTTGGAGCTGCGCTTATAACCACAGAGTTAAGAGCTCTATTACACTAACAATAACTCGTAGGGGCCATATATTACAAATATTTTATTACTGGTAAAGCTGTTATTAAATATGATCCCAGGATAAAATATCAAAAAAGTCAAGTTAAGTAGGTGTTCACCCATAATATCAAAGACATGACCTCAAAACCCTAGATGATTCCTGTGAGTGAGCTCCAGTAATTGGAGTGAATGGAGTTAAATGGCTCAAAATGGTAAATAAATTCTTTTTAGTCTTTCAAAACAAAATTTCCTTCATCTGAGAAGGTAGAGAAATGTATTAAATGTAAAACCAGTGAAACCCCCTTGTAGGCTTTACTGCCACTAAAGGCTGATTGGCTGGTTCCTACTCACTGACCAGACACTGTCATAAAATCATATAAATTCATCAAATGAAAAACTACCACAGCTGTGTGCTGTGAGTGCTTTCATCTCTATAAAGTGGGTATCCATTCACAAATAACAGTTTTGCTCAAAAGTGCCACTGGACCCCAATTTTCACAATGACCCGTTATCAAGCTGCCAAGACATTTCTCCTCACTTGAAATTGTGGTATATTGAGCATTTTTCTTCAAACAGGGCTCAGCCAATCAGGTTTTTTTTCAGGACAATGGGTTGAGAACATTTGGTTTTATAGTACATATTGTAGTTTAACATGTAAAGGGCAGGGGTTTTATAAGTGCCAGTTGACCTATTCATGCTATGCTCACAGATGTTTTCTATTGTAGCAATGGTTCCAAGCCTGGACGAGCTTTATGGAAAATCCATTCATCAACTGAACTAAAACAGCCTCTTATTGATAAATTTCCCACCATGCCTTCAGCTTAATTACACAGCAAACATTTACACTGCCCTAACACTGTCCTGACTCGTCTCAGACATACATAAAAAATAATTTGAAATTAGTACACAATTCTAAATGTAGCTCTGTTTACAAAAGCTGACTTTTGTGCCACTGACTTTTTCTGTCAACATTACATAAAAATTGTGAAAGATCTTATTTTAGTGGAGTATTGACAGGTCAGTTCCAAATTTGACATGGAAATCTTTCATAGCACGATGTTTTGCATGTACTGGGTTCCCACACTACAGTGCACTGGGTGGTAAAGTCGAGAGGGAGCGAGTGCTGTGCTCTACATCTGTAATCTTAGGAGCTTCTGTTGGGGTTCCTCCTGTAAGTGATGGCTGGAAGGTCAGGCTTTTATACAAGGCGGTATTGGTCAGCTGTCCTGGGAAATCTAGAGTAAGAGGAGAGCTGTTCTTGGATCAGCTCTTGTTGTATGGTGATTTAAGCCAGCCCAGCATTTGTGCAGTGAGGGAATTTATTATGAGGAACATAAAGATACTGGAGGACCCACCCTCTGACCGCAGGAGAAAGCCGTTCTATATGTGTAACTCCTAGAAAGATCTCATGCTGTTATAATGTGGGAGACATGGAAAGAGATTGGGAGAGATTTTAACCCCATGTTTTAACCCCCACTCTGGATTCTCAGGGAACTAAATTTAGCGTCTCATGAATGAGTTCTGTTTATGTTTCCGATATTACACTGGAGAGAGTGAAGCTGAACCTCTTTCCTCTTTCTCCCCACAGGGTCAGATCCCTCATGGGCTGCACAGCTGAAACATTGAGGATATGTTGGTTTTCCCCTTCCCATTTTTTTACAGTCCCTCTCCCTCCATGGGTTCCCAGGCCCGGGCAGCAGAAGTAATCCACATGTTTCGCTCCATGTGTGTGCTGAGAACCTTCTGCCCTTTCCGAGCCATGACCTCAGCTTCATCAGGATCAGAATAGATGCACTAAGAACACCTGCAGACATGAGAAGAACAGAAGAAGAAACATGGGAGTTAATGCGACACTCTTAATGGGGTCTTGGATCGGGAGAAGCCTTTAGAACTGCATAAAGATGGTTTTAAAGTTACATGTATGACACGACATTACATATATGGTCATAATCATGTGCACAACTGAGCTAAGAAAGCTTGTACTTTTTGCAAATAACATCATTCATCATGTCAAAAACCACATAAGCATGTATATTTGAGGATACTCAATGTATTTCAAGGAAAAACTAATGATTTAGGCCTGCAGTTTAAATGATGCTAATTTTCATCATATCATATCAATTTCCATTACTTAGTTACATTATTCTCGTGTTGCACTATACAAGCACTTAAGAGTAATTGTCACAAACGACGGGGGGAACCCGTGTCTGTGATTTACCTCGGGGGCAGCAGGGACAAGACAGGCAGGCCTCCATGATCTCAGGCTCTTTATTTAATATGAAGGAACAGAAATAAGACCTGGCTCAAGGGCCGCTGTAAACATGAATGTGAGGCGATGGACAGACAGTGATGTCCATCCAAAACAGAACTTAAATACTAACAGTAATAAAATAAAAAATAAAAGTCCCAAGAAACAACGAAAAGCAGTGGCCCCTAGTGGCCACTGACCCAACCGTGACAGTAATTAAGTACTTGTATAGTGCAATGTTCTGATTTGACATTGACATTAGTTTAGAAGTTCAAAGTTTGAATAATTTACAGTTAAATAATCTACACAAATATATATTTACACAAGTAACCATAAGAGCTGTTTAGGTGGTATAACAGTATATGCACTGTGCTGGAAATTTTGTAGTGTGTGTATACAAGATTCACAGTTACCGTCTCTTTTTATTGTGTAAAGATAATTAAATACAATGGACTGCTAAGGCCTTACTTGTATGGAGGAAAACCACCATGCACTTCTCAGATGGCATCGTAATAATTTAGCCATTGTAGACAGAATTGTAGGCTCACTGTTTTTGTTTTACCTGCAAAGAACTGAAATACCCTCAAAAATCTGAGCCAACGCAGCAGACCAAGAGTGAGTAGGCCAGAAAACTCTCACTCGCTCTCATCCTCTGACGTCATGTGGGATCTGCTCCTCACACAAGCCCCTCTGGAATTTCCTATTTTCCCTGTGTGTGTGCCATGTGATTATGTCTGCAAGTGTGTCGTTCTGTGTGTGAGTTTTTCAAGAGAAAGTGGACTAGTTTGTAATTTCTTATAGCTAACTGATGACCATTTTGACTTCGTATTCATTCTCAAACCTGAACTTCAATGTTTTGGAACACCACTTCATGGTGAACACTTTCCTCTCACAGTGTCTGTGTGTGATTAATATAAGGTACAGAGAGAGAGAGAGAGAGAGAGAGAGAGAACAAACTACAGGCGGATTATACTGAGAGAAGAATATTAGCCTGCTCTATTGTGCTTTGGTCAGTTCACACACACACACACACACAATCTCTTTCCCTCTAAACTAAACTACTACTGGCCTCCGTCTGAGTGTCTCTGCTGTGCCAGAGGACTGTCCTCCTCCATGGAGAGAGAGAGTGGGTGCAAGAAACTGAGGGAGACAGGAAACAGAAAGCCAGAAAGAGAGACAGAGAGAGAGAAAGAGAGAGATGACTAAGGAGAACTGCTTTCAAAATGTAAACAGCCAGGCTTTAGCACACATTGTTCTGAAGTTTAGTGCTCTGGAGATTTATGTAGCTCAAGAAGAGGAGAACCAGTGTGTGTGTGTGTGTGTGTGTGAGAGAGAGAGAGAGAGAGAGAGAGCGAGAGAGAGAGAATGTGTTTCCATAGGTGTATGTGGTTCCACTGCCAGGTTACTGTGATACAGTGGAGGAATGCCACTCCGATTCACTCTGAAATGATGAGTGATGTTACACTGGAAGAGACTCCAGGGGACCAGTGACTGCAGAAAGACAGAAAGAAATAAAACGTTTGCCTTATAAAGGTTGCTAAATGCCCTTGACATATTTGTGAAAAACATTTTTATGCTGTAAAACCATACATACATATATATATAGTAATGAGTAGTCTTTTAAAAAAAAAGGAAAACGGTGGCAGCCAAAGCGATACAAAGGTTTTCGAACACAGTGCAAGAATTTGTTATTTTCTACACCTCACACTGTGTAAAACGTTCATTAAGAATTAAACATTCACTTATTAACTTATTAAACATTCACTTAAAACAGATGTAAAGCTTCTCCTGCGACGCTACTGTTTTGAAGATATTTGTTTTTCTTTGGTCAGTGATCATTTATAAGAGAGTTTTTGCCTGACGAGGTGAGTCCTCAGACACTGGTGGAAGCGACTGAGTGGCAATACAATGCGGAGTTCAGAGAAAGTTTAGGGACAAGCCACTAAAGCAGTGAAGCACAGGCACGCTTAGATATAAGGAAGGACATGTCATGAGTTCAGAAGCTGAAGATCCAAGGTGGCTAGCAGGACTGCAGCTCTAAACCAAGGCAAAGAAGCAGTGAAGACCTTGCCCAGCTCATACCTGAAATGTGAGAGCCCCTGATTTAGGAAGTCAAAACTTCATCTGTGACTTCACTGTAACCACTACTATTTTATTCCTAAAGGATGTATGGTTAGAACTATGTAGCATTATTAGTCGTCATCATTAAAATGTTGTATTTGGCAACATATAAACACAGAGATTATAAATGTTCCTTTTGGAGCAGGACTCAGAGACAAACATCTGATACAAGCTAACCACAGCTGTAATTTTATATCATTACCTCTATTATGTTGTTAATAAGATAAAGGCTAAATCTGGTCTTATCAAGCACAAGCACTTTACAAGAAAGACGGGTGGGGATCCTTCCTGTTCTCCGATACTGTGGAAGCTTCAAAGTGTTCCTGTGACTTGAAAATAGATGCGGCATAGAGGACAAAGAGTGAAAGAGTGAAGGAGAGAGTGTTTTAGTGGCATGATGAAGTTAACACGATTGGACAGCTGCAGTGAGGCGAGAGAGACAGAGAGAGAGAGAGCGTGAGAGAGAGAAAGAGATAGAGAGAGACAGACATGACAGAGGGAGGAGGAAGAAAAAATGGAGACGGTGGAGGGAGAGCCTTTGGGACAGAGGGACTAAAGACTTAGAGCATCCATTCCCGCCTACTCTCTGCCTCCTTAATGAAGAAAGTGGGGTTTCACGGCAGATACTGACATCAGCTCTTATCACCATAGAGGCATCAGAGGTGCCAATCATTTTCAGGCCTCGGTGAGATGGCTTGTAGAGCTGTGATGTCATCTCCAGACAGCGGAAAGCAGTCCTGCCCTCCTCATGGGAGTCTGACTGACAGGGGTCATCAGGAAGGTGGCCCTGTGCAGACTATGAATACAACTGAGAATTCTCTGCTTAAATCTGCATGAATTTACAGTTGAAACTGTCTACCACCTATATAGTCCACATCCCGGAGCAAGCACATCAAAGATCCTGCTGGTTCACTAATAAGAACGGGCTTGGCTTGTGCTAAAAGTGAAAATGAATCGCTGCAATTTACAGATCTCCAACCTTGATCCCTTAGTTGTTTTGGAGGAAGTCATTTAGTTGCCAGCTAATTAAATGCCTGATTCATGAACCATCTGCATTCTGTAGTCTTCACTGAAACAATGGAGCACTCTTTCACCCCAGCTGCTACACCTTCAGGTGTCTTTTCAATAGAGTGATGTCACATCCTTACTTTATTGTTTCCTTTTTCTTGTTATTGTCTTTGGCAGACAGGTTTTTCAGCTCTTATAGCACTACCTATACTGCAGACTGTCTTGTGAAACAATAGCAGTCAGTGTTGTGCATGAACGAGTTCAATACACGGCGTTCATTGAACACGTTCCTATTTTTCGTGAACGCTGAACTGAACGAGTCGGTTTACAAAATATGAACGTCATTCTCGCGAGACTGAATGCAGCTCAGGTTTTAGGTTCGCAGGCTAGCACGGCTGGTGCTTCAGGTTCGGACTCCTCGGCAGAAGGCAGTTTGTTTGAGCATTTGTGTCCGTTTGTTTAAAAGAAATTGGTGTCGATTCAGATGAGAAAACCACACATTTTTGTGCACGTCATGCCCACCTGGTTTGAAAAAACAAGTCGGGCCGTCAGCCACACCTGCATCCAATTTGAAACGACACATCGAGTTAAAGCATCAAAGCAGGTTAAAGGATTACCTACAGCTAAATACTGGATGTTTGAGTTTTAAAGACGTACATTTTCACTAGTTTGATACGGTGTAAAAAAGACAACAGCTGTTTATTTTTGGTTATGTTCTTTTATGAACATAACCAAAACACTTTAAATGATATGTCCTTGTGTTAATGTTTTCTGAATTAAAAATTCCAAATACAGTATACCTCCACCTTTTTTTTCCAACTTTCATGATAACATGATGCATTGTGTGAGTGGTAAGATCTAACTTATGTCTGTGATTGTTCAGTGGTATGAAAGATACATGGAGAAGATTCAGATGGAAAGAATTGAAAATTTTAAAAAAGAAAAGAACACAAACTAGTTATTTTTGAGCTGTGAACTTAATTCAAAATGTAAAACATGAACTAGTTAATTTTTATTTGAATGAAATGCATTTTGAACTAATTCTTTTTCAGGGTGATCTAGCACAACACTTATATCAGTGATGCCCTGTGGCCTGTCCAGTCTATCCTGCAGCATAGAATAAACCCCTTAAACCCCATGTCTATCATACTTCATATTAGTTGCTGAATCAGAGTCAAATTAGACTACAGTTTGTTATTTATCTTGTTATTCCTCATTGGCTTGACAGAATTAATAATTTTGTGTCAGTTTAATGTTTATATTCTTCAAATTTCTCTCACTACAGTACTCAACCTGTATTATATAAATACATAATACACCTGTTGTCTACAACATGCACTCAATTCTAACTGCTTGCCAAGCCATGAAGCCTTAGAAAACAAGTGTTCTGTTTTAATACGGCACAAAGTAGATGGAAATCTTTCAGCTAGAGAAACGGTCCCATATATATGATATCCACAAATTAAAGTTCCTACTTTGCTAACTGTAACTTCATTTGTTGTCCTCATCAGAAAAATACACATTTCTCTCAACTGAGTAATCTTTTTCCTCTATTTATATGATTTTATGACATCAACGATGTACAGCTGCACCCATAGCAGTTATTGTTTTATGTTCCACCTACCTTTAATCATCAGAGCAAGGTTTTATTCAGCTTTACAGTCTGCTCCACACTGTTAGATGTGTAAGCATGTTTTTCAACAGATGTAGTGATGATTACAATTCTTTCAGCTTGGCTGGAGTGAGCCTTGAAGGTTAATAACCCAGAAATAAGTTTGCAGTTTAAGGGGTTAAACTTCAGCTCAAAGCTGGTCATGCTGATGTTTCCATGTATTAATAAAAAGAACTGAAGAAGAAACTTTGCTGTGTACTGCTCTTCACAGCCCTGTGAATGATTTACCGTCCCTGTGGTGTAGCTGCTGTGAGACGGAGAGATGCGACGGCTCCTGAGCTCATGATTTATGAAGCTCCAGTGGAAACAGGGGCTCACCGCAGCCTCTCCTCCCCAGTGAGAGCTACTTGGAGCCGGGCAGCATGAATAAGCCATGGCCTGCCTCTGGTGCTCCATGAACTTGGCCTGAGGAGGAGGGCGAGGGCGATGAGGAGGAGGAGTGCAAGGAAGAGGAGGAGGAGGATGCGGATGCAAGCTGTGATGAAGGTGATGGAGTCCAGGGGTTTGAGACCTGCATTAGCCTGCGGGGTGTTAGTAGGAGGCTAATGTAAAGAGAACATACAGGGACCCTGGAGAACATACAAACACACACACACACATGCAGAAAGCCAGACAGTATGCATGTTGTGGCTGAGAACACTGAGCTTTATTCAGTATGACAGCATCAGCATGAGAAAAAGTAGGAGTGCAGCAGTCTGATGATAGACTAAAGCTTCAGTCTGACGGTAGACTAATAAAGGATCAGTTGGGGCCATTACCTCTAGCCAGTCAGAATCCAAGTCTTTGGATCAACGATAAAACCATAGAGTGTCCATTATTGAACCCAACTACATAAAGGGTAATGCAGTGCTTGTTAAAAGCAATTGTCATAAGAAAAAATTGTCATAAGAAATAATTTTTTGAAAACACGAAATTCCATGAAACCTGTGGTGCACCTGGTTGGGAAAATTATTTAACTAGGTTGTCAAATGTATGTCTGCATGAATGTCCATGCTCTGGGTTTTTTGTTGACTTCTACAACAGTAACCCTTTGTAGCAATACCCTTCACAGCCTTTGCTCTTGTTCCCTTTGCTCAAGCAATTTTCTCCGGGGTTAAACAGTTTTTGACTCTGTTAAGCCTTGTGTGCCCAACTTGGTTAATCGTCTGTCCCCCTTTGGACCATTGTTGTTTGGTATCCATCATTGCTGACTGGGAGTACCCGGCCAGCATTGTCTCATCCAGTCTGCTAGTAATAATGACTGGGCCCTTCTCAAAGTCACATTTCAAAGATATGAGATTTTAGTGTGCCAGTGATAAAATGCAGCACACACTAAGTTGTCCTTTCAGCCTTTAATATCTTGCTCTCTGACGGATCAGTGCCCTCCTGTAAGCCTTCAGAATATCCTCAGCCTTCTCTCAGTGCTGTATGTCGTTAACTACAGTTAATTAACATGGATTAATTGAGACCTTCTGCTTACAGTTCCTTGGAGCCCTCCCCCTCCACACTTTCACTCCCCTCCGCAGACATTTATTTTTCATTTGCATTCCATTTATTTGACTAGCACCTCCTAAAAGCAGACGATAGCGAGAGTGCGGTGGTTCTGAACTTGCAGAGGGTAATGAAGCAGAAGAATCGACTGTGTGGAAGGTGAAGCAGTGAGACGGAAGACAGAGCCTCGGAGGACTGCTAAAAGCCTGCCTGCGCTGCGCCCACCAACAGCTCAGCACACCAACCCAGCCTCCCAGCCACTTTCTCCTCTAAAAAATGAGTCTCTGAGCTCTGTATGGTTTCTGCTCAAAACCACCATCTACAGTGTTCATGAAGCCTGAATGCAACTGACAGCCTTACCTTTCTTACTTTGCTACCAAGCCAATAATAAACATGCCATTGTTGTGAGATTCAGATTTTTCTTTGATAATGAACTACCTCAATGAATTATTAATCTCTCTCAACACCACCTGCCTCATATTGCGTAGGTTGCCTTTGTGATCCCAAAGCAGTTCTGATCCATCAAGACCCCACAAGACTTCTGAAGGTGTGCTGTGATATCTCGAGTCCTGTAAGTTGCGAGGTGGGGCTTACATGGACTATTGGTTATGGAAGAGTAAAGGAATTGTCATGACCTTAAACCAATAGATACGTTGTGGAAGGGCCTGTAGTAAACCAACATTGCAGAGTTGAAGCTGTACTGTGTGGAGGAATGGGTTAAAATTCTTCTAAGCTAAAATGCATGAGTGATCAACAGCCACCAGAAATGTTGCAGTTATTGCTGCACACTGGAAGCTCAGAGTTCCATACTGTTGGGTGATCCTCCCGTTCAAACACATCTGGTTTAACTTAACATTTGCTTCCCAGATTTAGTGGGTCAGTTTGAGTAAGGAGATCGAGGGCAAACTACACTGGACTTGTAGTGCTAGGGACCAGAATTGGAAAGATAAAAGCTCATATTCATAAAGCTTCTCTAAATATGAATTCTGATCAGAAATATGTCTCACTGAACTGCCTCAGTGACCTAAAGAGGAACTCAGCAAAGCGCTTCTTTACAAAGATGAAGTTCCTGCTTAAGCCTGATCAGTTATCTATCTCTGTGTTACGAGCTTGAGGGATGTGAGGGATAATCAATCTAAACAAGCTTCTCACTAGTGGACATCTTAGTGTGATAAGCATGTGTGTACATTTTACATTTAGGTCACTTAAGACAACTCAAGGAAAACAAAATAGTATGTAATAGTATATAATAGTAACAAAATGGGATATAAGTAAATTGTTTGGATGTGTGTTCAGAATATACACTACTCACAATAAGTTAGGGATATTGTTATTTACATGAGTGCTTGCCCTAGTTGCTCTGAGTTTTAATTAAATAAGTAAAAGTTCCCTTTGATATTACTAATAATGTATGAGAAGAAACACCATTTTCATTTTCTTCCAAAAATTTAGACAATAACAGGGACAGCCCCAAATAACAAAAATTTAAAGTGTCAGCAGCGGGTGTTTCCACCATTTGCTGCAATGGCAGCTCAACAGCGAGGTCTCATGCCCCTCACTAGCCTCATGATGTTGTTCTGAGGCAATGCGTTCCACTCTTCCACAAGTGCTACATGCAGTTCTGCCAGGTCACATGGGGGTGGGGTACGATCATCCAGTCTCTGCTTCAACTGGTCCCAGACCTGCTCTATGGGGTTCAGGTCAGGGGACATTAATGGCCATACCATATGAGGCACTCCAACCTCCTGAAGTCGAGCTTTGACAATTCTGCCACAATGTGCTGGAGCATTATCATCCATCAACAGAAAGTTGGGGGTGTGCTGGCGGAATTGGGGGATGATGTTGGGTTCTATTATGTCTCTGAGGCAAGAGCGTGACTGAGCCGTGTACAATAACCAAATCTGTTTAGCGCTGACTGTTGATGCCTGCCCAGACTGTTGCACCTCCTCCACCAAAGCAAACCCTGGGGACCATGTTGACCTCATCGTATCGCTCACCTTGCCTTCTCCAGCGACGCTGACCACCATAATTTCTGTGCAAGGTGACCCAACACTCCTCAGTGAACAGTATGGTAGACCACTGCTGCATTGTCCAGGTCACATGGTCTTGTGCCCACAGCAAACGTTCACAGCGGTGTCTTGGTGTCAGTGGAGTCGCCTGCAACGGGTCGTCTGGCGTTTAAGCCAAAGCGGTGGAGTCGGTTGCGAATGGTTTGTCTGGAAACCCTAGAAGCCCTTGCGTCTCGTAAACGGGCTGCCGCTGTGTGGCAGTTGCGTAACGATATCTGAGTGCATAGATCCCTAGGTACTGGTCATCGTTGCGGTCTGTCACTTGTGGGGCTCCACTCCTGGGTCTGTCATGAACTCTGCCAGTAGTTCTGTGTCTTGATGCAAGTCTGCTGAGGACACTTTGAGACACACCAAATTCACAAGCAACATCTGACTGCCTGCCACCGACCCGAAGGAGGGCCATGGCCAGGTGATGCTGCTCGTCCGTTTTGTGTCTCATATTTATACTAATTAACGTTTTAAATTTGGTAAAAGCAAAGTATATACAAAACAAGTTAATGGAGTGTACTGTATGTATCAGATTTGAAGAGCTGGACACCTTTTAAAAGCAGTTGAGCTATTTAAACTTTTTTATGTCATACCACCTATATACAGATTTTACAATGATCATTTTTACTACAGTATGTTTCAAGTGTGAAATAATCACACATTATGGTCATACAAGAAATTCATACGAATGCTTATAAACAGCATGTAGATGACACTCACAGCCTTATTAACAGTCTTAACAATCTTGTCATCTCTTCTCAACATGCTTTTGTAAACCTCCAAAAAGCATCGTGGCTGCTTCCTATGAGTTTCAAAATTCTTTTCAGCATTTTTTGAAAGTACAATTCCAAGTCAATAGTGCGAATGTAGTGGGACAGAATTGGGGCGGTTTAAAACCTCCCCAATTATTTCCGGTAATTTTCCAACCTAAGGCTGATAGTGCGGTCTACTCACGGGGCTGGCTATAAAAAGGGAGGCATGAGTTGGGACATCCAGGTCACCGGGGTCCTCGCTGAGCAGAGTCGCGTAAATAGTCCCTCCCGGGGCCCGCGTGCATCACGCGTGGTCTAGC
>JBBPDE010238948.1:0-12151 GCA_037974605.1 Nannopetersius ansorgii | reverse complement strand
ATCTAGGTCCAGTCTAAACATACCTGGTCCAGTCTAAACACACCTAGGTCCCTTCCAAACACACCTGGTCTAGTCTAAACATACCTGGTCCAGTCTAAACATGCCCGGTCCGATCTAAACACACCGTGGTTCTGTTTAAACACACCCGGTCCAGTCTAAACACACCTAGTTCCAGTCTAAACACACCTTGGTCAGGTCTAAACACACCTGGTCCAGTCTAAACACACCCTGGTCCAGTCTAAACTTATCTAGGTCCAGTCTAAACACACCCGGTCCATTCCAAACACACCTGGTCCAGTCTAAACACACCCTAGTTCAGTCTAAACACACCCTGGTCCAGTCTAAACACACCCTGGTCCAGTCTAAACACATCTAGGTCCAGTCTAAACATACCTGGTCCAGTCTAAACACACCTAGGTCCCTTCCAAACACACCTGGTCTAGTCTAAACATACCTGGTCCCTTCCAAACACACCTGGTCCAGTCTAAACACACCCTGGTCCAGTCTAAACATGCCCGGTCCGGTCTAAACACACCGTGGTTCTGTTTAAACACACCCGGTCCAGTCTAAACACACCTAGTTCCAGTCTAAACACACCTTGGTCAGGTCTAAACACACCTGGTCCAGTCTAAACACACCCTGGTCCAGTCTAAACTTATCTAGGTCCAGTCTAAACACACCCGGTCCATTCCAAACACACCTGGTCCAGTCTAAACACACCCTAGTTCAGTCTAAACACACCCTGGTCCAGTCTAAACACACCCTGGTCCAGTCTAAATTCCATATAAATTTAAAACACTGTCCTGTTCCTCTCTCTGCAGGCGATGGTCAGGTGGACTTTGAGGAGTTTGTAACCCTGCTTGGCCCTAAACTCACCACCTCCAGCATGCCGGACAAGTTTCATGGAGCGGACTTTGACTCCATTTTCTGGAAGGTTTGTGCTGTGAAGTCCCTGAAGCTGAAAACCTGTTGTGTTCCTGTGACTCTTCTGTTCTAATACAGCTGATAAATCTGACCCACACTTCTCAGTCATTATTACTAAACCACAATATTCAGCTTCAGCTCATTTCCATATTCGTCCCTGAGGTTTCAGAAGCCTTTAGTAGTGTTTGGTTTGGTCGGTGTCACTCAGAACCTGATTTAAGGACCCGTCCTGTTATCTGGAGGTAATATTTCTCTCTGACTCTCTTCAGTGTGATATGCAGAAGCTGACAGTGGACGAGTTGAAGAGACTGTTGTATGAGACGTTCTGCGACCACCTGACAATGAAGGACATCGAGAACATTATCATGACCGAGGAGAGCCATATGAATAGCCCAGAGTGCCAAGTGGACATTGACCGTAAGACTCCACACACCAAACAGTCCAGTCACGACAGTCATGACCTCCTGACCCTGGATTTTCTGTTGGATTCGCTTTCTGTGTGTTTAAATAATGATCATATCAGTCAAGCTGAGCTGTTCCGTCAGGTCCTCTCAGCCAGAGCTTCTGAGGAATCAGACGATAATCTGTATTTTGTATTTAGAAAAGAATTCTATAGATGTAATATATTTAATTCATTCAGAAATTATTATTAAACGATGAATCCGTGCATCACTGGTTTCAGTGCGGTAGGAATAGTGACATCATGATAAATAAGATCATTTATTTTCACAATAAATGTGAAAGCACTGATACACAAGGTGTAAAAAAGGAAGGAAACATATAAAGTGGCCATTTTATCAAAGACATCTATCGTAAACAGAACACCTGTCGGACAGCGCTTTGTTAAATGTATATAAGAAAATAAGTGAAATTTTCTCAGTTATTAAAAAAAAAGATTCGAATGAAGTAGGATACTGGGGACATGTTGAGATATTTAATGGAAGCCAGAGGGTTTAATGGTTCTATAATAAGTTTAAGTTGCTCAGCTGTAGTACAGGACTGAATCCCTTCTGAGGATCAGACAATATTCTTTTATTAGAAACATGATCCTTATATACTAACTGTCCTGGGGAAATGGTAGCGCTCCGGACTCTTCAGCCCAGGGAGCAAGTTTGTTTAGGGATTAGTCGCGTGTTTAGGGTTTTACAAGGACTTCACGCCATACAACTGATTAAAACACACAATTTTTAAAATGGATTTCCATCTACTTACTAAGAACAGGAAGCATGTTGACATATTTAATGGAAGCCAAAGGGTTTATTGGTTTCTATGATAAGTATAATTTGCTCGGCTGGAGATGCAGTAGTGTAGTACAGACGTTTCATCTCTAGGGTTAGGATTAGAGCCTAAAGCTGATTTCAGCAAATCAGTAAACACTTTTAAAAACAGTGAATGTTCACATATGGTAAATGAATAAAATAATGATTTATAGCTGGTTTAGTTTAGGAGTCTGTATTATTTCAAGGTGGTTTTAATGCAGTCATTGAATCTAAAAGATCAAGGGTGGTGGTGGCCTAGTGGTAGGATACTTGCCTCTGGACGAATCCTACCTTCAGCACCACCACTGGGTTCCTGAGCAAGACCATTAACACCAAGCTGCTCCAGGGAGACTGTCCCCTGTAGATGGGGAATGGAAGTCGCTTTGGATAAAAGCGTCTGATAAATGCTGTAAATGTAAATCAAAAACCCTCATGGCTCACGTAAGCTGCACTTTAGGGAAATGCTGGTTTTATTTCGGGCGAGGTTTTGGGTTCTTGTTTGGGCATGTCAGTGAATATTGGAAGTCTGTAAATTGGAAGCCAGCTCTAGTGATTAGGCTGTAATGGAAAACATTTTTATTGCTTAAAAAACTGTTAGTATTAGCGGTTAGCATTAGCAGTGTGCAAAGACTCATAAAAAAAATAACGTTGAAATAACTCTCTCTACCCACATGTTTAGACAGGGCACAGCTTACTAATACTAAATAAACTGAGATAACAGTTGAAAGTTGTGTGTGGGGGGGTGTTAAAACACTAAAATAAGAGGACAAGACACAGAGCAGTCATGCTGCCTGCTGCAGCAGACAACTTCTTCTTCTTCTTCTTTTTATGGCAGTTGACAACTTTTTAGTGTATTACTGCCACCGCTGGACTGGTGGCGGTAATACAGTTCGGTTCTCAGAAAAAATCACGTTAGAGCAAAGCAGTGGTTTGGTCAAGGCCTAATTCATGCCTTGAGTTTTAAAGTCTTCAGATCCAAATTGCATAAATGTTGCATAACACTATAAACAAAGTCTTTCCCTTATTTTAACACATTTTTTTCGTCTCTGTCCTCAAAGCAAGCCCCATGCAACAAGTCAAGCACACGTGTGTGCGAAAGAGCTTGATTTGTGCCTTCGCCATCGCGTTCATCATCAGCGTCATGCTGATCGCAGCCAATCAGATGCTTCGAAGAGGAATGAAGTGAATGGCCCGCTCAGACCGACTCCTGCGCCGGGCGGCCTCGCTGTTTCTACAGTGTTGTAACAATGTTGGGACACACTTGAAATATTAATATCATATTAATATAATATGGGTGAATATAGTGAGACATGTCACCCCCCCCACCCCCCCCATCAATGCAACTGATTTAATGACACAGTGATGTAAAGCAATACACAGAAACACAGGACAGTTCGGTGTTTTACCTCATTTTGTTTTGTCTCAATGCAGAATATCTACTGTAACTCACGGCATCAAAGTGTGCAGACATTAATACGATCATCTTTATATGAGTTTTACATCATTTAGAGCACAGCGATCATGTTCTCAGCCTATGGATCAGACCACTGCCTGCTAGGAAAATGCTGAGCAATATTAAAGAACATTGAGTTATATCAACAGAATTTTGTATTTAGAAAAGAATTATATAGATGTAATATATTTCATTCATTCAGTAATTATTATTAAAAGCTGAATCCATGCATCACTGGTTTCAGTGTGGTAGGAATAATGACATTATGATAAATAAGATCATTTATTTTCACAATAAATGTGAAAGCACTGATACACAAGGTGTAAAAAAGGAAGGAAATATATAAAGTGGCCATTACATCAAAGACATCTACCTTAATCAGTGAGAACAGCGCTCTGTCACATGTATATAAGAATATGAAGCAGGATACAGGTTGACATATTTAATGGGAGCCAGAGGGTTTATTGGCTCTATAATACGTTTAAGTTGCTCCGCTGTAGTACAGGACCGAATTACTCAAATATTGGATTATTAGTTCAGTTAGTTAAATTAACAGTGTTAATCTTCCTATATAAGTTACAATAGACCTAGTTCTGAAAACATATTGTTTTATTAAAAAAAGATGCAAGATGTAACAATAATGCATGATTCTGATCCACAAACATTCAGGACAAGTAAAAAGATTATGAGCTCTTTAATATTTATTCTGCAGAGAACACACTTAAAAACCCAACCCTGACACCATCCTCACAACCACCTAGAACCACCCTAACAACTATCTAACACCACCCTAACAACCACCTAGAACCACCATAGCAACCACCTAACACCGACTTAACACCATCCTAGCAACCACCTAACACCGACTTAACACCCCCCTAGCAACCATCTAACACCACCCTAGCAAACACCTAACACCACTCTAACAACCATCTAAGACTATCCCAACACTACCCCAACACCACCCTAGCAACCACTTAACACCCCCCTAACAACCACCCCAACAACCACCTAAAACTACCCTAACACCACCCTAACAACCATCTAACACCACCCTAGCACCCACCTAGTAAAATCCTAGCAACACCAAAGTACCAAAGCAATATCCTAGCGACCAGCAGAGCTTCCATTGCAACCGTCTATATTTGGTTTCTGTTTTCAGCTGCTGTTCACTAAACATTTGCTAATCATCTGTTCAGATCTCTGTTTGAACATTCCTGCTGTCCATCACCTTTCCCACTGTAACACTAGTGAACATTAACAAAGTTTATTTTTGTTTGGTTTGTTAGTGATCCTCAGTATCTGTGGAGTTTTCAGGAGCTCATTTAGAGATGAAGACTGTCGCCATCTAGTGGAGGAAAACAGCACTGCACGTTCCTTTATCATCCTAAAAATACAACCCCAGACATGACAAATACGATAAAACTGATTTAAGCTTTTACTGGCGGGCAGAGGGATCTCCAGACTGATGACATGTCACTCTGTTTCTGTTTAGTGTTAGAAAACCGTTCAGTGCTCGAGTGCAGAAATCTGTGGTCCTGGTTATAACCCTGATATTTAAATAACATATAAAACAAAACTGGAGTCAGAAAAAGCGGTGCAGCAGCTGGATTACGGATTGTTGATTATTATGGATTGTGTTACTGTTGGTGTGACTCTAGAAAAGAAGTTACACTGGAGCAGTAAAATAAAATTTAACAATCCATAACTTAAAACAAGATGTAAAAAATGTGGTGAACATCGAATGTTCACACGTGAGATTTTATGCTAAGATACAACAGAAATGTGTGTGTGTGTGTGTGTGTATGTGTGTGTGTGTGTGTTATAATATAAACAAACAATTTCAGGTATCAATTTTTAAAACACAATAAATATTCAAATGTATTATAAAATTGTTACTGTTGAACCTTAGCTTAGACCCTTTTAATAACCCCCTTCCTGGTTTCTTCAGTTTTTACATATTTGCATAATTATCTTCCAATTTAATGTAATATACGGCAAAGACAGCCTGAGAAAAACAAAAGACGGTTCTAGAAGGATCATTTCATTTATTGATGGGAAAACGTATCCAACACCAAATGGCCCTATTAGAAAAAAAGAATCTTCTCTTATTTAAACAAATACAGATAAATACTGACGTTAACCAGATTAAACACATTTTAATTTAAATTTGCAACTCGGAAGTATTGGGGAAAAAAAAGTATTGGTATTGGGACACCGCAGCGAGGTGAACGGTTTTTTGGAATAACCCCTGATCTACTCGGGCTAAAACTACAAATTAGGGCTTGTTGGAAAGGTCTCCTGGAGATCTACTGAACTGTGGAGTTTGGAGTGTCAGAGTGCTCTCATCGTGGAGAAATCGTGCTTGGAGTGTGGGGGGCTCAACCCTGGTGTGGAATTTGAAAAAGTGCTTCCAGGTCGGCTACAGCCTGCCCTGAGCCCCCTTTTGTGAAAACGTCCAGAAAAAAATATATTTATTGCCAAAAAAAAGCAAAAACAAGGGGAGGATATTCCGCGTTATTGTGGGGATTTCCGCATAAAACTATGGTCCTACAAAAAAATCTGTGTGACTGAAAACGCGACTCCCGATGCACCTAAATGTATATAAATATATATGTGTATATATCTGTCTGGAAAGGGTTATAAAGCTTCAGTGAAGTGAGAGTCAGAGAAAACATGGCCCTGTGGTGAATCTTCCCAGAAAGATTGCTCTAAGAGTTCAGCAACGACTCGTCCGCAAATTCACAAAAGAAGGAAAATGAAGAAGGCTGTCGTTTTCAGACCCAGTACAGAACCAGACTAACTACATGCTTCCACCGACCCAATACCCACTGAAAAGCACCGATGAATGAAAGAATGGATGAATGAAAAAGACACAGGCTTGATCTCGCACTAACGAGAGTAAGGATACATTTATTTCTTGTTTAAAAGTAATCAGAAGCAATATTTTGTCTGATAGTGTATCTCTATGCATCCAGCCCTCACCTCGAATAACAGAAATAACAAATGTAAGAATTCTGTTGGCTTTCTCTGTAACTGTCAGTGATTTTGTGTCTATTTGTAATCTCAGTGCCTCAAGAACGAGAGACTGTGGTTCTAAGTGTCTATAGTTATATGTATGATATCATGTTCTCTGTTCAGTATTAGTACATGGAACCAATGTTGGGTTGTGCTTTAAACTTTATTAGACTGTAGATAACGTTTGAGTCATCATTTATTTTTCGACATACTCATCACTGACACTGTGCTGGCATTAGTGACAGAAATCTGAGAGTTACTGTTGGGCTACACTCTTAAAAATACAGGGTTTTCTTGAGAACAACCATTTTTGCTTCCTGGGGGAATTTCTAATGGATGGTTCTTTAAAGAACCATTTTTGAAAATGATATCTGCAAGTTTGAAGAACTTTTTGTAGAAGTTTAAAGGATCTACACCAAATATAAAGGTTCTATACTAAAATAATTTCATAGATCTGTATTCAACCAGATAGGAACCGGAATGATTCAGTGAACACTCTAATTTACCGAAATGTGATCTAGATGTTCAGGCACATTTGGAGTCCAAATTTAGCTTTTATACTTGAAGAAGATACTAGAAGTCAGTCGTCACTTAAATTGTTTCTGTGAAGCTCCACCCAGAACTTCTCTCTGCTCGAACAACCTTCACCGCTTCATTCAGGCTCAGACTTACTGAGAGTTAAAATATAAAGAAAACTTTTCTGCAGACATTTCAGAAACGAAACGGTCATAGTGCAAACTCATCTCGGCTTGTACTGATGATCTTTATCATCAACAACTGATTCTGCTCCTGAAGTGGTTTGTGAAAACACGAGTGAAGTTTTGCGCTCAGTGGGGCCACAGAGTCAAATCGAAGAGCTGAACTCAGAATGCTGAGAGAAGTTCTGAGTGTATTTACAGAAAGAGTTTGACTGATGGATAGTTTAGGTGTTGTTTGACTACACTGATCTAATAGCACTGCTGTCCTGGAGGGTCGGTGTCCAGCACAGTCTGATGGTTCTCCTTCTCAAACACATTCACTAAACCCAACAGTTCATTTAGAGGAGAACCAGGAGTTTCTGAGCAGGGAAATCACTGGAACCTGCTGGACCACTGACCTCCAGGACTGGAGCTCCACACCTCTGCTTTAGACCCATAATGACTGGGGAAAGTGGAAATTTATGTAGCAGGTCTCTGATAGAGCCATTTTCATTCATAAAACCCAAACAAATGTCAAAAGCTTCACTTCCAGGCTGTAAAACAGAAACACCAAGGGGGTGTGAATACTTTCACAAGGCAATCACGTAGCGCCACCTTCTGCTGAACAAAGATTGTTACCTTAAACTCAGTCTGAGTGTAACCCTGGTCTAGCCCCACCCCCAGGTGAAGTGATACTTTGCTGAATCTGAGCTTTTCTAGAGCGATCCAGTAATAACGGACTTTCTGCTGCGAGAGTGTAGCTGCATGCTTTTGTACTGTTCTGAATTTGATGTACCGCGTGATGTTGGAGTCAGAATCAGTGTTTGTATTTAAAATATGCAAAACTATACTTGTATGACAATTTACTGTGATCTAACTGTAAACTCATGTACTTTGAAAAGATGTCAGGACATCTCAGACATATCACACCTTCAACCCCCAAAGTTCAGCAGTAATAACTGTATTTTATGAGTGTTGTTTTTACTCATCAGTACAAGCAATATTATTATTTAGACATGCTTATATTTTTACTTCTTACAGTGAGGGGGGGGGGGGGGGGTCTCGAGAGGGCTGCTCTTGAGGGAATAATATCAAATATGGCAAACTTTATTTTGTTTAAACTTTGTTAACCAATATTTTTTGACAGATTGCTCTACGTGTAATATGACTTAATATTTAACTTCAATTTATAGCGTCTATGTATAAATGGCACAAATATTGGTGACATGAGCTCGTTCCTCTCACACGTAATATTACAGAATTGTAACACAATGTACATCTGATGTGTGTAAACTGCCATCAATATAATGCCAATAAACATTGCTGTGTTGAAACGTGCTGATGTTACACGTACATGTGAGCAACCGAATTAAACAGATGATGTTTATGGGCTGTATTTACTGTACTGTACTCATTCAGTGAACGCTTTTAAGTCCTGTTCTTTTGAAAATGAAGGTCTCCAAAAGTCTTTCACGGTGGCACCATAGCAGAACCTAGATGGGGAGACAGGCTGGTGAGATGTACCATAAAGAACATTCCTGTTTAAAGAACCTTCACTTCACATAATGTAAAGGTTTTGTTTGTAGAACCACCCAAGCAGACCAAGAGCCTTTTAGCAACTACAGCGGTACCCGGACTTACGAAATTAATTCTGCGATGGAGCTCGTAACTTAAATTACTCGTATGTCAAATCAGTTTCCTCTATTGAAATGAACTGAAATGCCTTTATTCTGTTCCAGACCTCCGGAAAACATCACATTTTTTTATTTTAAATAAGAAAAATGTGCTTATAAATAACGAATATTGTATGAAAACAATACAATAGAATATACAGCAATAAACTGGTTTTATTAAGTATAGTGTACAGCGTTTGCTGGTCCTCTTTATAAAATTCGACCCCGACTGGCTTTAACCAGAGGCCCGATGCCTCGTTCGCTGAAGCGCCTGCGTCTGCTGCAGCAAATCCACGTAAATAGTCTTCTCCATATCATGACCTCCAGTACGGACCCCCTGAGAGCTGCTTCTCCTCAACCACACCGTCAGCAGCTCCTCCATGTTCTCATGGATAGATGTTCAGTTTAGAAAATATTCTGATTTGCTGAGTCGATGAAAATCATCGTCATGATTTTCTTTTTCTTTAATTCAGTGCACATCATCTGCTTCTTCTCAGCACTGTCCTTCACACTCACTTTCTTTGGACACATGGATAAACGAACTTTTGTAAAATAACTGCAAGCAGAAAAGCGTGTAACCCGAATTTTAGCTCTCAACTCAAAATAAAAAATTGTCCGGCAAATGGCTCGTATCTCCAAAAACTCGGAAGTTGGGACACTTGTGCCCTCCCTGAATAGGTAATCTGAAATGTAGGACTGATAAATGAGAAGAGACTGAGGAGAGAATTCTGAGAACTCTGGTTCTGGTGATAAATGTAAGATCAGTACGAGGCCAGACTCCGTCGTAAAGGGCCGAGAGAGGAGCGACCGTCATGGAGGAGATGGGGCAGGAACAGAAGTGTGTCGATGTTAGACTGGAAAGGAGAGGAGCTTCAATCATTGTCCACCTCTCAAACTGCTCTTATTTCATAAAAGAACATTTAGTTTCTCCTGAGGCTTACAAACAAGCTGAATTGACTAAAAACACCAACAGTGAAAATGGTGTGAAAATGTTATTTTAATGCTACAAAATCCTTCAACAATGAGGGCAAATAATTAATAAACATACAATAAGTTCATAAAGTGATTATTAGCTGACATCCAATCAGCAGAATACTCAGTCACCGCACACACATCAATGCTTAAAAGATTGTATTTGTTTTTTTTGTGCTGCAACCGAGTTTCGTTGAAACTGTTAACACTGTTATGTTGAAAAAAGCACACTGAGACCTAAATGATCTCGATTGGGTCACGGCACCCCTGTCCCCACAGGACCACCCTCGTCCCCACAGGAGCCTGGTCCATTACAGTCCTTCAGTCACGCTGGTCTTCACTGTGCAGGCTGTAGCTCCACACGGCGTGTTTTTAGAGGACTTAACCCCGATTTCAGCCCCAGTCACTGTGGACCGTCTCCACCCGTCCTCTGAGCTTCGGAGGAAGAAGCGATGGAGGGAGATCAGGGACCGACAGTAAAAATGTTGGGACTTCATTACTTTCTGCTGCTTCTTCTTCCTCTGGTTTCAGAACACTGAAAGACCAGACATATGTTATATTACTCAATTATTACAATTGCACAATTACTTACATATTTAATTTGTAAATCTACTAGGAAAAGACGGAAACCTTGTGCTAATGTATCTTCATCTTTACACTGAATTCAAAAATCCTTTTTAAAGGAGATGAAAGAGAGTATGAACTCTCAGGACCCCCCTTCTAACTTTATTACCTAACTTTATCGCTAGAACTGCTAAAAACACAACAGGCATCTTGAACGTAGTTTGATTAGCAAAGAAAAAACAGCTGCACAATGGTCTCAAAACCAAACACCCATCCATTCAAAGATAAAGGCACCAAAATGTGTCTGTAGAAAAAACATTATACAAATATGAATATTCACCAACACAAAACTTGGACTTTATATTATTAAATAATAAATGTGCCTGTTTACCAGAAAACCATAATTCTTTATGCTTTCAGAGAGAAGCACTTTCATACATCCAAGACAGTTAACACCCGCAGTATTGGCACCCAAATCACAGAAAAGAAGAAAGAAAAAAAAAAAATCACACTAAATACACAATTCATGTACAGATTCAAGTGTTTTCCATAAAAAGGTTTGGAGAAACTGCTAACTACTTGAGCAATATGTAAATGTAAATGTAAATGCAATACAACAATTTTGTCTTTAAAAATGTGTGGAGCAAAACACTTAATAAAATCTAAGAATTTTTTTTTGGGGGGGAAGGCTTTTCTATTGCCCTTACTCTCCAAGAACTTTTCTCTAAACATTTCCTTCAAAATGATGCTTTAAAGCATTTTCAGCATTACAGCCCACCTGTTAGCTTTCACCACTATTTTGGTGGCCATCTTGGAATTTATAGTATCAAATTTAAAACATCACAATTCCATCACACAAAATTATTACTGCGAGTCATTTCAAAGCTAATACTCTGAAGTTTTGTGCCAGATAAGTAAAATTTGGAAACTTATTTTCAAACAGCAACACACCATGGAATACTGGATTTTATATTATGTTTGTGCCAAACCAGCCACGTTTTTATCGTCCCTGACACTGAAACCCACAGCCACAGGTCTCATCAACTTATGTTCAGAATTTGATCTCAAAAGAATTAAAAATTAATGTTCTGTACGGCTTTTAATACCATTTAGTGCAAGCAGAGGCGTTGTTTTGTTTGGAGAAACCTTTATTTTTACCACAGAATTATAACTCAATAACCGCTTCATCACCACCTCTCTCCCATTCACCCTGTAAAAAAGGCTCTGATTAACAGATTCACACTGTCTGCTCCGCCCCTCACACTGTCTGCTCCGCCCCTCACACTGTCTGCTCCGCCCCTCACACTGTCTGCTCCGCCCCTCACACTGTCTGCTCCGCCCCTCGGTTGACAATTAGGTTCAGATAACTCCGGGACAGGCGCAACAAATACTGACAAAACTCACTCAGAACACAATAAAACAACTCCAAAACAACTTGCTTTGTTTCATCCCCATCTATCTGTGTCGCTTGACTGATCTGGGAGCAGTTTTCAGGCGAGAGGGCTCATTCGAAATTCAAGATACTTTATTTGTCACATGCAGTCATAAGTACAACACACAGTGAAATGTATCCTGAACCGCTCCTATTACTGACTGTGCAAACATTAAAAA
>JBBPDE010238890.1:0-12152 GCA_037974605.1 Nannopetersius ansorgii | reverse complement strand
CACACACACACACACACACACACACACACACACACACACACACACACACACACACACACACACACACACAGGCCCACTTTCATTCTAGAAGGAATAAACCAATGAAACTATCCAAGCAACAGAAACTGCATAAAAAATCACCATTTGTGTTGTTTTTTCTTTCTTTTTTCTGCGTTCCGGTGAAGTGAAGTGGACTAGACTCTATCTCTTTTTCATCCTTTCCAGACTCTTCAGGAAATCAATAGAAATGATAAGAGGTTGATAGTGAAGTCTTCGGTCAAAACAGCCCATTCAAAGCCTAAATGTCAGCACATGGACGATAAAGATTTATTTATTCACACAAAAAATTATACTTTCTTTGAGACCAATGCTGCTTTCCATTTCCTTAGGCTGCAAACTTCACAGCCTATTCCAAAGAACGAGAGAAAGTGTTCTTTTACGTAATGTGCTAGCAGTCATACAGCACTATTTTTTATCTTCATTAACTTATCATTAACTCATCAATAGCTCCATAACTAACATGAGAATGTTCATTGTCCTATATGCTGTAGTAGGAAAAAACATCAATCAACACTCAACACAAACTGAAACTCCCATACACTACAACCAGAAATGTTGGACCATAACCACCGCAATAAACACATATACACTATAACTGGGGGTATTAACCCATCAATTACATCTATATGCAGTCATATACACAAGAATAGGAGACACTGGACCATAAACATCTTAAAAAACCTCCTATACACTAAAATGGAAGATATTGGACCACAAACAACCTCAGTAAACATTCCCAGGTTTTAATCCATACTGCCATATTACTTAAATTACTACTCCAATATGCTAGTGCAAGAAATATCAGACCATACTGAAAAACAATAGAAAATGTCAACACAAATGCTCCCATACACTAAAATAGGGGGGTGTGGTCCAAAACACCTTATTCCTATTCTCTGGAAATGGAGGTATTTGTCCATATATACTCACAATTAATGCCCCTTTTTTCCAAGAGCAAGACATATCAGACCATAATCAACATCAAAAAACACTCCTGTATATTACAAGAGAAGATCTCAATAAAGCTCAATAAATAATTAGAACAGACCTTCAGATTTGAGCTCCAGAAAGCTCATAGAACAAAGGTTAAAGCAAATTTCAAATTTCAAATAATGAAAAACACAGTTACCCCAAACACATTCCTTTTAATAACATTATTTGTGTTGGATTTAACCATGGCTTTAGGTGGAGAAATATTCCAAGCAGAGTGAAGAATTCAGTTATGCTAATACGGCTGGAGCTCACTCTTTTTACAGTTGGTCAGTTGAAGGGAGTGATGCACAGAGTTAATTAAAAGCTCGGCTGGTAAAGGATAAATTCTGCGCCGGGCTTCTGACAGAGCACCCCAGCTTGACCTAAAACGGTCTGAAAAACAGCATCATTAATGATTTAAAAACAGGTCATCTTCCTCACTGCATGGCAATCTGTCAAACATGCTGCGGTCTGCTTTCCATTAGTTTTCCCCCAATGAAGCTATTGATTTCTGTAAGATCTCTGAAATGGCTTCTTCTATTGAACACAGACACAATATTTATTGCTGATTTCCACTGCTGAAGCTTGTGATTTACCAGAAAATATAAAAAATATATATATATGCCAAACAAGACATGCAAATGCTTTTAAACATTCTGTTGGCTCCCCATGCTGCATCTGCTTCTTGGTCCATACTTTATCAAGAAACCCACACAGTTAGGCACAGCAGAATGATTGTTGAGATGTGCTAGAAGATAGGACCCAGAAGACGGGGTCAGCGGAAGAGCTAAGTACTCCTCTAAATACAGCCGATGTCAAATTACGAGCAATGCCACAACACTACAGTCAGTCAGACTCTGAGACCATTGCCAGAGAAGAAAGAAACATCAAAATATTTGAAATTCTAAAGAAGATTCAAGTAAAATGCCGACCAAATCATACCAGCAATAGAAAACCACTCAGTGGCCAGCAGATTGGAAGAGGCCGGTCCAGAAGGAGTGTGTAACCTACCATACTGCTTCACTTAGATGACACACCAGTAAAATGATGCATAAGAGCATTCAAGCAGACCTGGCAGATGTGCAAGCCTGCAAGGCTGCATGCTACCGCCATATTTGTTCAATCTGTATTCTGAACATATAGCACAAGAAATGAATTAATTGATGTGGGAAAGACATGACACTCAGAGGAAAATCTGGAAGACATGAAGGCAGTGATGAGGAAAGTTGCAAAACAGAGTGAGATGATGGGCAGCACAACATAAAGAAAACCAGTTTTGACAACAGGAAGCACTGCTGCATTTGTCATTGGTGGTGAAGTGAAGTGGTGGACAGCTTTTGCTTTCTTGGATCATTTATTAACAACAACAAAGGATCCAGGAGTGAGGAAATCTGATACAGACTGGCACTCAGCAGAACAAGTATGAATGAGCTTGAAAAGATTGTAAAATGTAACAGTATATCCTGGCAGAATTGTCCAGGCTGTGATCTTTCCTGACGTTCTTTATGGATGTGAAAGTTGGACAGTAAAAAAGCAGGAAAGTAAAAATATATCTTTGAACTGGCAGAGGACTTTGGTGAGTACATTGGACAGAGTACATTAGCAGCAGATCCTTTAAACCCTGTAAGCATTGAGATCTGGTACATGGAGACCAAGTCACCTTGAACTCAATGTTATGTTCTTTAGACCATTCTTATACAGTGTTTTCAGGGTAGCAGGATGCTATATGCTGCTTAAAGAGACCACTGCCATTAGTGAATACAAGTGCCATAGGGATTTTAAGCAGTGGGCTGGGGTTATCATGGGCACTGTGACAGGTCTGCAGCTGTGCAGGTCCATATATAGGATGCACCATGTGTTCTCATACCTTTCTACCAAAACCAGCATTAACTTTTTCAGCAATTTGTCCTACAGTAGCTCTGTGGGATTTAACCAGACAGGTTAGTTTTTTACTCCCCACATGCATCATTGAGCTTTGGGTTTACTGGTTGTTCTTTCTTGGACCACTTTTGGTAGGTACTAGCTGGGGAAGTACCTACCAAGAACAACGCGCACCCCTTTCTTCTCAAGCTAGTCCTGCGAGAGGAGTGTTGGTGATGGTGGAGAGCACTAACACACTGGTTCAAAATTTCCCTAAGGTCTTTAGTTGGTTGAGGTTTAGTGACTATGATTAGCTATTGTATTGATTTACAGTGGACCTCTCCTTTAAAGGGATAAGTGGACTCAACCTATACTATTAAAATAACCTCTATAGCATAACAGTGCTACTCAAAGGCTTTAGCATTCAGGTATGTTCTCTTGGTTTGCACGTATGCATTCTTCCTCTTGTGGAGAATACGTTGAAGAATGACTCATCTGGCCAGACCGCTGGTTCCCACATATCTGTCAGTGACTGCAGTTTTTTTACGACTGAACTCTCAGATCATTGTCTCTGTAATGAAGGTTATGCAACCCTACTATAAAATCCCCCCTTGTTGCAGTTGTAATGTTAATCACGTCCTGCTTTAACATTCAGTCACCTGAGGAAGAGTTGTTTTCCTCGCATATCATATTAATGGATTAACATTGCAGTGTTTTCCTCCACAAATTCCAGCCCTGTTTATTAATGTCTTTGCTGTAGATCTAGATGCCACTTTAGTAGTTCTGTTGAAACACTTGACAGATGACTGTCATCCATGCCCCAGCCATGAACTCTCTTTTAAAGCCACTTATGTCTTTCCCTCTTGCCATCTTGATTCCAAATCAGGGTCATTTAGACCTTTTCAGTATTTCGTATATGCCACAGAGGATGGTAAGCTGTAGGTTGTTGGTAAGCTTCTATATGAATGCTCTAAAAGCTTGTGAGGGAAATACGAAGAGTCTTTGTGTGAGAGGAGAATTTTTCATTAAGTCTGTCACACTACAGAGATGTTCCCAATGGAAATTTTCAAATACAGGAAATATACTATAATTTTTTCATTGACTGAGACTAGCAAATAGCTTTCTGAGGACTGGTGCAGTTGGTCACAAAATTCTTTGTTGCTAAGGCAACATTCATGTTTTTTTTTTCTGATTACCAAATACCGCTGGCCTTTTACAGATTTTTCAAGCTTCAGAAGGTCAAATCCCTTAAAACACCAATGAAAGAAAACTGAACTCTTTCTATTGCATACATGTAAATGATTATCTCTTAATATATGAAGATATTGAACCGTTGAACCTTAATTTAGCCTACTAAGTTAGTGCTCCACCCATCTACACACAATGTTTTCCAGATGTGACCTTGGATCCGTGTGAACGGAATTAACTCAGGACTGCCTTATGCGCTGTCTGGGCTTACTGCTGTCGAGAGAATCTAAACAAGACTGGCACTGTTTAAAATCCATACTCTAGCTAAAATATTAATATCTCGTATAGACACAAACATGATCAAAAAATTCTATAGGTACTTAGAAAGTAAAAACGGTATTAGCCACATGTACTAATTTCACACAATACCTTGAGCTTCCTCTGCTTTGGGGAAGAAACTTTAATGATGGATTTAAGGATAGACATGTCAATGCTGCCCCTTGTTGATCTGTGGCTTTCCTGCAGTGGCAGACTGATTTTGCTAGAAGGGATGAGCATGGCCGCCTACAGATAAAGCCAAAATGCCCAGCTGCACAGCTAATACAGAGCTGGCTCATACCGTGCCATAAATTGAACATCAGAAGGTAATTCAGAGTGTCTGTTTGTCGCGTTCAAACATGTTCAGGCCGTCTGCACTCACAGTCACGACACAGCGCACACTTTCAGAGGCTTATGTCTTTGTTTCAGGGGTTCAGGGGTTTCGTTGCATATAATCAGCACCGAAGCAGTGGCACTTCAAGTCTCTAAGCAAACACCTGAAAGAAAAAGCATGATTTTTACAAATATACAAAAGATATTGTCTATGAGAGAGTGCGAGTGAAGGACAGTGTCCAACACTAATCACATTTACGGCATTTATCAGACGCTTTTATCCAAAGCAACTTTCATTCCCTAACTACAGGGGGCAGTCTCCCTGGAGCAACTTGGGGTTAAGGGTCTTGCTCAGAGACCCAGCGGTGGTGCTGAGGGCAGGATTTGAACCCATGAACTCTTGGTCTAGAGGCAAGTATCCTACCCACTACGCCACCACAACCCACATGACTGACAGGCAAGTGCACAATGTACATTCTGTACATTGTTCTTCCACTGAAACAGATGGCTTTAATACTTTGATCTCTGACTAAACAGTTCTGTATAAAGTAAAGCATAGCCCATTTTGGCCAAGCCCACTCCAGACTGATTTAAAGACAGCCTAAAATTTTGACTGACTTTGTAAGTTCCTGGTCATATGAAACACAATTCATCATAACATTCCATCAAAAGATTTTTTGCTGTAATATTCTACCAACACATAATTCATTTTTGCACACTTCCAAAATTCCTCCGGAATCTAAAATTACATCAAAATATAAGATAAGATAAGACAGGACAGAACTTTGTTCATCCCGAGGGAAATTCTTGTGGCCTAAATATGCTCAATGCAACAAGAGGAATAAAGACAGACAATCAAGAGTTTAAAAAGAACAGAACAGTAGTAATAGTGCAAATGTCATAACAAAATAACTCTAACAAAGTAAGAAATAACTATAGCAGATATAATAAAATAACATTATTAGTGCAAGTGGTTATGATAAGTGACATAGTGTTTGTGCCATGAATAAAAAGAGAGATAGCAGCATGTTATGGGGGTGTGATTGGGGATATCCGCAAACCGCTTGACAGGGGAAAATAATATCAACCAGTAAAATCACGTTTCAGCCCTTCTTCATATTCCCTCAACCCTTCAATTAAGAGAAAACGCTCAACTAGCTCAGAAATCCTCTGTGACACCACATTTCACTTGGAAATACATCACAGTATGGGGGAAGAATACATTAAAATTTCCCATTCGCACTGACTTTTGAAAGATTAAAGAGAAATGAGATCTGGGGTTATTACACAAAGCCAAGGAATTGCTCACTTATGCCCAGTTTTGATGATTTTCCAATAGGATAGTGTCCTGCAGCTCTTTTTCTATTTGACAGGCTTGACTTTGGGCTCAAATGATCTTGCTTAACTGAGTGATCCTGGACTGGTTTTCACAAAGTTTCTCTGAGAAGCTTCATTTAAATAGACCCCGATCTCTGGATTCAGAAGTCACATTTTAAAGGGACAAGTGAGATAGTTTTTTGACTCCAGTTTCATTGAGTGTAGTCATTGTGCAATACATGGCCCTGAAAATGATCTGCAGGAAAGGAACATGCCCACCATTATGTCTATGAAAAGAAGGAGCTGCTATTTTCATTCTGACAAACATGAACTCAAACCGTCCATTTCATGATACAGTACCCTATGCTAGACAAATTAAAACTGGATCAAGTATCAAGAACAACTCATGCTTCTGCTACCTGCAAGAACCAAGTGTCCACAACGGTCCTCTCTAAACAAACAAGTTTAGTTCAGTCATCTTAAAATGTTTGAGAAGCAACATTTTTTTGTACTGTCGTGTTTTCACAGCTCTTTTTGGTGTTTAAGAACTATAGCACTTCATGCCCCATTGTTTCTCTGAAGTGTTTGATTGGGCCTTGAATGAAAGTATGAGTGAGAGCAGGGCAGTCTAAACACTGTTCGAGCCTCCAGCTGATTTATAATGCCAATGCTTCTGGTGAAAATATTGTTTATTAAATCTGGTGATCAGAGTGTGTGCATGGACCTCTTACCCAGCAGCTGGGGGTAAACATTTTGTGCCAGTGCCTGAGGGATATTTATTTATTATTTTTATTTGCTTGATTGTTTATTACATTACCAATTTGAAAGGGCTTTGAAAGGGCTTTTACTTTTGTAAGTGACATCCCTCATAACAACCTGGGATGTTTAGGGAAAGAAAAAAGGCTAAAATATTTTTTAAATCACAGGAAAAATTATGCATCTCTAAACTTAGTTGTAGTTTTTAGATAAGGAACATAATCAAACTATTGTGCACAAAAAGAAAATGTTAATTGCATATATAAACTACAGAGGAAGCTTTATAAGATCTCACTGTAATTGCCATGTTTATAGGCACTGCGTTAAAGTAGGTTTTCCAAATCTGTTGATTTCAGAATAATTCTACAGTGAATCGGTGTATCAGCACAGGTCTAGGGGAGGTTAATTTTAAATAAGAGCTTTGTAAAATGCTCATTCTGTGCCATTTCACACCCTGTCATCCTTTGTCATCCTTTGTGCCATGTTCTCAGTTCACTGTAGCTGTAACTTGGTGAAGGTGTTGCTGTAGCAGATGCTTTAAATCTTGAACGTTAAAGTGCTCGCGTCTGCACAGCAGGAGAAGTTGGCTAATGTCTGTTCTAATATCACGCATCACTTCAGACATATCATAAAATAAAGGTGTGGATATCCTTTACTGAAGACCCTGTTGGTGTCTTGTGTGTTAAAATCTCGCATGCAAGACAAACTCAGACCTGAAGCAGTCGAGTTGGACTTGAATTTCTGAGGAAGTGGAGGAGTGGGGACGTGAATGTTAAGTGAATGTTTGCTATGAACTTCAATATTAATGACCTACAATCACTATTTTTTGATGGCTTGGTATAAACTTATAAATAATCCTAAAGATCCTACCAAAACCAAATGCTAGCTCACCCACAATGATTGTTTCTCATTCTAACAAAAAGTAGAGAAGCAAAAGTGAATTGTTTATCTAATTAAATTGAATTTAATGTATTTAATTAAGCTACAAGCTAAAGCCAACCAGCAAAATTATTACCTGAGTTTTCTGTATATATAATGAGGGAGAAGCAATTACTGGTCTCCAAAAGTGTGTTGGGGATATGCAGAGCATCACTCCTGTCCCTGCCACTGATTCTATCTAGCGTCTATGGTTTGAAATTGCCAGCTATGTTAGAATGCATTAACGCTGCATAAATACCAATAGCAGCACTTAGACGGTGTAAATGTCCAAGGAGCCGTTACAAAGCAAAAGAAGAACATTTTCAATAGAGCACAAACATTGGATGCTTGAGATGTGCACTAAGGTTTTATGAGATTATGAAATATATTTGTTAATGTAATTTGCAATTTATGGGAGTAAAAGTATCTGCTGATTTCTGTGGTAAAACTCTAAGCAAATCTACTGGAAAACATGGGAGCTACAGTAAAGATGAACATATTAAAATACTAAAATAGGGAAAAGTAGATTTGTTTGTTGAGGCTTTTCTTTTCTTTTCTTTCAATTATATGTTTCTGCATGTTTTATAATTTTCCTGTCATGCAAGATGAATAATTTGCACTTAATGGCCACTCTGACTGGTGATCAAGTAAATCAAAGGGTGCTCTGTTACATTTACTCAAGTAATCTTAGATCAAAAATGAAACCTCTTTAAAGATTAAACCGAGTCACTTCATGAATTCCTACCACTTCACGGTTCAACAATCTGCATGACTTAAACCCTTCATTAACATGGTTGTTAGTTGTTTTAGCACTGGAGTCATGTGTAAAAAGACTATAGTCTAGGTGAGGTTAGGATATAGAGGACAAATGCTGTGGAGAGCATAACCTGGTGATGTGTTACTGATATATAACAGATGATTTAACTCATTAGGGTTCGCTATAGCCCTCTGATGACTTGAGTCAGGTGTGCTAAAAGAGTATCAGTGAAAAATGTCCTTGGGGAAATGAGAGATTAAGGGGAAAGCTGCCCCCCACAGAGCTTCCCTGAAACATCTCAGCTGTGCCTGACAAAGCAGAGCGATGTACTATCAGGGTTAAACTGAGCTCTTGCTCTTTCTGTCTTCTGGGGCTGAATGAAGGAAAAGTCTCAGTGGTTAGAGATGACAGGGAGTGAACATGTTCTAATTAGTCAGCTTGAGCAGATAGCATCCTTCTCGTCTATAAAAGTGCACACAATAGCAATGACACAATAGCAGACGCACATAAAAGCACACAAAGAACACCATGGATGTTCTTCCTGAATGATCTGGTGTTTAAATGAACCTGAAGGTTATCAGAGCCGTCAGACAGGCACGTTTTTTTTTGTTCTGAGTATATCAGTTCCTCAGAATTCTCAGTGTGTTGTATATTTCTGTGTTTTCTTAGCTCCCCGGTGACCTGCTTATATCCCCAGGGAGTTCAAGGCTCCGGAGCTGGGCTTTCCTGATAAGGTTATTCAAATGCTGCTTTGAAATATTTAGCACACCAGCTATCAAAACAAGACAATCCATGGTTCTTGGCCTGGACATACAGTTCTGGAAAAAAGGCATACCATTAAAACCACTTGCCTTGTGCTGCCAACACAGCTCTGAATAATCAAGGTATGCACTTCATAAGACTTCAGAAAGTCTGGCACCAAGTCAAAACCTTGATCTCTTTGTCATGTTCCTTCAGCCATTCCTGAGCAATTCTTGCAATGTGGCAGGGAACATGATCCTACTGAACGAGCCATTAACAAATATCATTAATGACATTTTGCAGAGGCTTTTATTGGGGTTAAGGGTCTTGCTCAGGGACCAAGTGGTGGTATACTGAAGGTAGGATTCAAACTCATGACCTATTGGTCCAGGGGCATCCTACCCACTAGGCTGCCACCACCACCACCACTACCATGAAGAAACGTATGTGGTCTACAACAGTGTTTAGGAAGCTGACAATTTGTCAAATTAACATCCACATGAATCTCAGGATCCAAGTTTTATTAATCAAGGGCACAATCACCTTTTTCCACCTTTTCCCAGAAAAGCAACAGTAATGCAAATGACCATCCACATAAAGTACATATGATTCTTCAGACCAGGCCACCAGATTTTTACTAATGACTTATCAAAAATATAATTCATTTTTACATTACCATGTGTCCAAGCCCTATTTATCTTTTGGGATTTTCTTTTCCTAGCCCTGGTTTTGGAGGCCCACTGTCTTCCACAACTGACACGCCTGGTCCAGTAAAAATATGCACTATTTTATGTAATTTTATGCACAGTTATAACTGATTCATGTAAATTCTGACTGACCCACCTAGCGAGTGCAGCCAGGTACATACAGTAGCTGGAGATAAACTCACAATCACTTGATGACAGGGCCAAGTCTTAGACAGGTTTATCACTACAGAGCTTTATTCTTGCATTTGTAGTACGCAGTGCGTCCCTGTGCTCTGATAAAAACTTTAGTATGGTTTAAAGTGGGCTTCTAGTGCATACTGGTTCAACACTGGATGGATGAGTAGTTCAGATGCTGTAACACTCTAAGGTTGAAGACATTAAGGTTGAAGAAAGCAGATGACAGAGGACACTAATAGGAATGAGACTTTTGATCTTAAAGTACTGTAGGTTTATGTAATTTGTCATTTATGTAGGTGTCTTGCAGCTTTATGAAGAGTGCAACACAGTAGTGTTACCAAATATGTCACTGAACAAGAGATAGTATGTGAGGTTATCAACAGACAAAGTAAAACTTGGTGGCACTACCTCACTTTCCTAACATCAGGCAGATTAATCAGTGAACTGTCAGGGTGAAGCAATTGTGTTAATCGATATGATTAGTCAAAATAAAGGTTACAGTCACTACTGTTAAACTCACTGGCTGCCCACTGCTTCACTTGGTGGGTTAAATGCAGAGCAAGAATTTCACACTGTTCACACTGTGTGCTGTGCTGTGTTGTGATGTGTTTACGTGTGACAAAAATGCCCAGTACACTTTTTACTTCTTAGCTTCTTAGTAAAATGTTTCATTTCTTTTTTCTAATGGCTGCTTACACAGAGAATATTTATTTAATTCCCCCAGTCATGAAAATGGCAGCCCAGTCAAAAAAAATCACATGAGACATGAGTCAGATGAATAGGCTGATATATGTAAATGTATTCATTTCATACCATCACAGAACCACTGCATTCTAAACAGGATGTCATTTCAGCTTAGTTTCCAAATCCTCACTCTAGTCTCTACAAGATCAGAACTTCACAAGAGAAGGTGAAAAAAATATTCTTGCTAGTGTAAGTTATTTTGGTATTGGTCTATGTTGATCATAAAACTTTCACACAATGTAAAAGGTGGTTATTGTACTCAAATTGCCTAGAAAAACTGGAGAAAAATACAGTTTACAGCTAAACTGATAAGTACTGCTTTGAGCAGTAAATCTGAAGTCAGCGATTGAAGGCTAATAGCATGTGACCTAAAGGCAAGCTCGGGTAAAGCTCAAAGAATTATTGCAGTGGTCTTTGGATCACATGTTTTTGACATTACTGGTGTAAGATGACACACCTTTGGGGCATTTGCACTACAGAAGACTGGTGGAGGATTAAAGGATGTGGGACAGGTTTCAGTCAGTGTATTAACACAGTCCTCTGCGGCAGTAAAACACAATCCAATATCAAACACTATGAGTCATAAAATGTTCTCCACTTTAGCGGCAATGCCATATTACCAAAGTAATACTAAAGGTGACAAAAACTCTAATTTATTCACTTTTCCTCTTCTTACTTAAAATGCAAGCCAACACATGTTTAGTGTCTGAGAATTACTTTGTTTTACTTGGTTTTACACTTAAGCTATAAGGATAATATAGATAACAAGTACTGGAGTACATTCATTTTATTGTACAATAATAAAATTGTTCATTTGTTGGATCCTAAATGGATTAGTTTATGTGGTTTCTAACACTATAGGACATACTATTATCTATAAACACCTATAAAAGATGATTCCACCAATGTGTCACACAAATGTGAGAAACCACATGAGCAAATCTAAAAAAACACATGAGTGTCAAAACTGATAGTGAACGCTTCAGAAACCAATCATGTTGTGGCTGATTGACTACATTAAGGGAGTGAAAGGGAAAATCTACTTATTTGATAAAGTTTTTTGGGGAAACTTTTTTGGCCTAGTGCTTAGTGAATTGCCCCCACAATCAGAAGGTTCTGGGTTTGAATTCCAGCACTGCTAGTGTCATAACTGAGGTACCCTAGAGCAGTGGTCCCCAACCCCCTGGCCATGTGGTAACGGTCTGCGGGCTGCACAGAAAAAAATGTTGTTGTTGGCTCGTTGTTATGAAAATGCTGTTAATAAAGCTGCGAGTACACACTGGATTTACGTTTATTATTATATT
>JBBPDE010238861.1:0-12153 GCA_037974605.1 Nannopetersius ansorgii | reverse complement strand
TCTATTCTGAATAAAGTATTAGAAGTTGGCACCTCCACATCATTGCATTCAGTTTTTATTCACGATTTGTATAGTGTTCCAACTTTTTTGGAATCCGGTTTGTACATAAATACATGTAATTACACACAATACTCTTTATGATCTTTTTAAGTCCCTCCTATCTACAGCTCTGGAAAAAAAATAAGAGACTGCAATTTATTTTGAAATCAGCATTTCCATGATTATGACAACCATTCCATGCCAGTTAAATTCCTACACAAACACCTCGTTCTGCTTTATGAGGTACTGACTAGTGATCATCTGAATCACATCTTAAATAAAAACACTGCTGTAATCAACACTCTCCTCACAATGAGACCAGTCGGCAAATCACTACTAGAAGTTTGTCAAAGGTAATCATTGCCATTTTGTATTTGACAGAATGAGCGATTTATTTTATTTCAATTAGTACTGTAAACACTATATAATTTCTCTTATTTTTATGTTATTTGTCATTTTCTTTAAAATTATGTTTTAAAGTACAATATTTTTATATGGAAATGATGAGACATTATTTACAATGGTGGGATTTACAGGTGTATATATCCACTATGAAAACTGCTGTTAGTTAATCATCATTGCTCACAGTGCACTGATTTGAAAGGGCTACTGTAAGTAGCCAGTAATTGACAGTCTATAAATGCTACAAGTAAGTTCCAGTAAAAAGAACCAATGCAGAGGAATGGAAGTCAGTGGCGGTCTTGTTCAAAAACAACGCCCACTTGTCTTCTGGCTTCATCCATGATCTCAGTAAGCAGCTCTGAGTCTGTCAGGGACATTCTGCTGCTCTCCTTCAGGCCTACGGAGAAGGAACCCCTGTTAGATACTTGTAGACAATGTGACAGTGGACAACTCAGACATCGGGTCATTTCAATAACTCAGTTTTGTTTATGAAGCTAATTTCTTATTACTTATAAAACAACATACATATACAACGTGCACATACATACATGTACCCATATAGGATATATATATATATATATATATACACACACACACAGCTTTACATACATATAGACGTATATTTGATTCAGATACTTTTTTTGTTTCATATAATTCCTTGACTGTTTTATCGGCTGATTTTTTTGACTGCTGTGTAATTATGAATGTTTTTTTGTAATTATGATCTGGATCTTTTGGACAAATATAAGCAATTTAGAAAAGAAAAACAGCAATGTATGGTTATCAATATTGCAATAATTACAAAAGAATTCATAACGAATCAATGCAATTTCTATAGCAAGTCTGATTACTTTGGAAGAACATGGAGAGAAAGAAAAGCAGTAATGCACCGTGTCACCACTTGTTACCTTTGAGTAAACACTGTCGGACTTCCTGAGCCTCATAGCGGAGCCCCGTGCTGTTGGTGAAGTGGAGAGGCATTGCAGGGTCTGGAAGAGGGAACTGGGTCTGCTTCCCATTCACCTCCAGAGTGGTTGGGCAGTGCATGGGGCAACACACCTAACACGCACACACACACACACACAGTATTCTAGTTTGTGGTAAGAAAGAGGCTGACATAACGGGACAACTTGTGGCCTAGTGGTTAATGAGTTGCCCCTTGTGATCAGAAGGTTTGGGTTTGTCTCCCAAGACTGCTACTGGCACCACTGAGGTACCTTTGAGCAAGGAACCGTCCCCACACTCTGCTCCTGGGCGCTTCTTCTTGGTGGCAGCCCACTGCATCCTTTGGTGAATGGGTTAAAATGCTGAACATTTTATATAATACATAGAATTACTTTTTGAAGGCTACCTACATTTCATAGCACTTGCAAGTTTTGAATCCTGTATTTAAAAACCACACCAGTAATTGCTCAATTACATAAAATGTTAATATAAGAATGAATTAAAATGGATTATGACTTATATGTTCGATATATAAACCCACACAAACCTCTTTAAAAACATATAAAGCAGCGTCTTTAATAGTTAAAGACTAATTCTGGTACATTTTACTCTAGTACAAATATACATAGGGGATACCTAGTAATACCTTTAATCTAAAATAGTAATAAAACAGATGTTTACCAAGCCATTTACTCATCTACAAGGTATTTGTACTTTATTCAGCAATGGTAGACACTGAAAAATGTCTACACAAATGATAGCTGAAGTTTGAGGGCATCGATCTGATAAATGTGTTTTTCTACTAGGTGTAAGTGTGCCCCTGCTGTGGCCCCTGGTCCTGATTGTGTATGTTAATGTTTACATTTGCCAAGCGTCTGTGTTGAATGTGTGTTTGTTGTTATTTTGATCTTAGGCTCCATCTTAGCCCCGTACCCTTGTTATCTTCTTCAACTGTCTCTTGATCCCTTTGTCTAGTTGATATACCCTTGTGTTCAAGTCAGGGACTGTGGAATCTCTGTGAGTGCTGCTAGTTGTTTTGCCCTGCTGTCCTTGTTTAAAACTTCTGGATCAAATTATTTTGTGTTACCTTTGAACTTTGTTGTTGTCATGTTTCTGTTTGCTATTATTAAATGGCAAACGTGCTTATTTATCCTCTCTTTATCCCAATCATTACACTGTACTGTAACTTGCACTACATGGGAAAGACAGTTCAGAACAGTGTTATAAATGGAAAAAGATGTATTTTCATGCTTAGGGCACTTAACTTCACATGATTTACTTCATGAAACTCATCTTGCAAATAGAGAAATGCATATGCACATATTTATCAATACTTATTCATTCAATGCTTATATATGGGTCATGTCCCTACATACAGTTGAAAGTAAAATAAAGTGACTTATAGTCACACGAGAATACAGCCCAGCACACAGTGTGAACAATGTGAAATTCTTTCTCTATGTTTAACCCATTCACCAAGTGAAGCAGTGGGCTGCCACCAATGATGGGCCTTGCTCATGGGTACCTAAGTGATGATATTAGCAGTCCTGGGATTCTAACTCATATAGAAAAAATGACAAACTCCACTGCAGAACACAAACATTTACACATTTTAATATTACTGTTACTTTTTAAAATGACTGACCTTACCATATTAACATTAACTGCGGTGTGTACCAAGGTTTTGACATACATTTTGTTTGTTTTCCAATTTGTCAAATTTAGTGAATATGTTCTTTTTTTTCTTTTTTTTTTCTATATGTTCTAAAGAAGCAGAACGTGTCATGTTAAAGTTTCCTGTAGAAGACTTGCACCTATATGAGGCCCTAAAGTTAATATCATAATCATAAGCCTGCAGGTTAGGAGATTAAAGCCTACTTTGATGGTGCCCTTGGTGCCAGTGATAAAGGCGTCATTTGGGAGAGTCACAGCAATGGAGAAAGTGCACCAGGCCATCCGGTTCCGTGAAAACTTCAGGACCACCACCATCGACTCATCCACTCCTGAGTAAGTAGAGTCAGATAATGATCAATGTAAATATGGAGCAGAGTATTAGTACTTAGCTAACGTAGTTAATGGTGTATTCAAGCAAGTCTCTGTCGAGGTTTCTGCCAAAAAAAGATAATGCATAAACACAAACATAGTAATACATAAAAACTGGCTTTAGTTAAATGGGGGTCTTTTGTTTCCATGTATCTTAAACACATCTGTGTAAATGTTAACAGTTCTTCGGATTTTTAAAACGGCCATTGATAAATATAATGAGATTAGCACAGCCATTAATATGTGTCATCGTTCTTTTTACAAAACTGTGTGGAAATTTAAAAGTATTAAAAAACAATTGCAATTAAAAAAAAATCATATTTATTTTCCGACCCAGGATTGAGACGCTTGCATTAGAATTTCCATTCCAACAGATCTAACAGGCCAAATGAGCCACTATATATAGGGCAAAGCACAAATATCATAATTGGGTACCAACCCAATGTCTGGGCTGATGAGGTCATTTAGTCTTTGGTTTAAATTACCCATGTCCTACATTTTTCATGAATTTATTTTCTCCCCTGATGGCCATTTATAATTTTTGTGGGTTTTAAGTACCAAAACCAGTCACATTTCATTTTTGCAGTGCCGTTTACATGACTGTCTCTCTACATTCCTAAACTATTAAAAGTGAATTGAAAAGCCTGTCTTTGTTACTGTGCATCTTTATGTAAATAACTGCTGTTTTCTTAACCTCACAAAAACAGTACATTTAAAATAAGCTGTTTTTAGCTTTGTTTCCATACATGCACTGCAGAGTCTGTGGTGGGAACAGTCTGGAACACATGGGAGCATTTTCTCAGACTTTAATAGCTTTTATGTGCTGCTTTTAACCACTTTTAGCTATTATCAAATTGTTCATTATATGGGCCCTTTAGGAACACAAAACTAATTTTCAGAAGGTACAAAAAGAACCCAAAGATTTTCTGAAAAGTATGCATTAAATAAGAAAAGAATTACTTTTGTTAATCCCTTGAACTGCAGGATTATGGTTGAGACTTTTTATTCATGAACTACTATATTTAATTGGCAACTACAATGAAATCAGTGTGAAGGTTATGTAGTTATGAGAGTGAGGAGCTGGAATATGGGTCACACTGGAATTTAGGGGGTTAATATTATTATGTTTGCCCACAAATTCAACTTTCAGAACACACTGCAGTGATTATAGACATTACTCACCCCCTACCTGAGTCAGATAGGACCCCTGTGGCATGAACAGACTCCGGTCTCTCCCCCTTGAACACCATGAGGACAAACTGCAGGCAGTATACTCCGATGTCCAGCAGAGCGCCTCCTCCCAGCTTCTTCTCCACAGAGCGTGGGATGTGGAGCTGAGGTGAGCCAAAATAAGCTTTCACCAGCTTTACCTCTCCCACAGCCCCCTCTGCCAGCTGCCGGCCCACCTCATCATATACTGGAAAACACCTGGACCACAGAGCCTAGAGCCCAGAGAGAGGAAAAAGGGGTGCAATCTGAAGGAATGTGAAGTGACAGTTAGGCAAAAAATATCTTTTGTTTAACAACTTTTTCCCTGAACAAAGTCAACCTAACAAGTCACAGTGTGTACCTGAGTACGATTAAGGGCACTGCACACAGCCCCTTGTCATGCAGCGACCAAAAACTCAAACCCACTGTTTTTAATGGAGGAGCACACAGGCACAGACATTTCCAGCTCTGCCTAATTTCTCTGTGTGCTGCAGCCTCCATTAGCAAGTTAAATCCACAATGAGACCAAAAAAGGACACATGGAGCACATAATAGTGATGTGGTTTAAAATTTGCATTATGGTAATGATTTAAACAGCTAACATTACAGCCCTTTTTCTTCATTTTGTATTTTCAGTTCAAACACAGACAGTTTGTGAAGAGTTATCTGATTCCAAACATGATAAATTAGCAAATGGCATTGAAAACTTAATTCTATTAAATATATACAAATACAATTTAAAAATGAAGGTCAATTTGATTACTTTGTGCTGCATCTGCTACATGATGCGACACCCTTTATCTGATGTTCATGTAATAATTGTGCGATGCTTTTTATACAATACATGATTTTATACAAGAGTGTGGAAAGCCTGCAGCAGCATGTTTATGACTGCCCCATATCCCGCCTTCATGGTCTAGTTTTTGATTTTCTTCTTCTATTTATAATTAGGTATATTTAGTTTAATCTGTGGCCACTCTAAAATGGAGGTATGAGAGATGTATCGGTTTATTACTGTAAAGCACATTGAATGATCCCCATGTATGGTAATGGGCTATAGAAATAAACATGACTTGACTTGAAGATGCTGACTGTTTTACAGTACAGTCCAAAGTTTTCTGCTATAGCACCCGAGAGTACTATTAAAAACGAGTTCTTCGTATTATTATCATCATCTTATATGTCTTATATATAATCTACATTGTGAGTTTTGTGTGATTTTTCTTTTAGATTGTATTTCTAGGCGTAACAATTATAAGGTATATTTACATTTACGGCATTTAGCTGACGCTCTTATTCAGAGCGAAAGGTGGTTCAAATGTATGTAGAAATTACGCGTGTAATAAATTTGCTTTGAGATTTGTCATTCATACACTCTACTGCTGAAAGCCATCCAGTAATGAAAGTTAGTTTGTTAGTCTATCTCAAGATAGCAAAGTAAATCCCAAGTGAAGAGAAACCATCTGGACCTTGCTCTCTTCATGTTTGCCTGCACTTTGACAGTGGTAATAGTAACCCATCAGTTTGAAAGAAAAACAGTGATTTAGTACCCCAGGGCTTTCAGTTGGCACTAATTACGGCCAGTGTCTGTCCATCCAATTAAGGTCTGCTACACTTTCATTTTCTAAAAGAATGGCATATACATTTCTGTTAAATTAATTAAACTTCATGGACACCTACACCCTAAGACTTATTATTGAGTAACTGCATGTGAAATATTAAAACAGTGCAAAAACACATCATGAGTTATAAAAGTGTTGACAGGACTGTGAAAACAACAGGTTAAACAACATGCAGCTCCTTATTTATAAAATGATCTTTGCTGTAAAACACGATTCTATTATGATTAATACTAATTCTGTTATTTTCTATGGTCTGTTTAACAAATGTGAATTTAAATTGAATCCAAAATCCCTCTAAATACCATATTTAAGCAAATATATGAATAAGCAAATATATGAAATGTGTATTTAAGCAAATATATGAATTGTCTTACAGTACTAACTACAGGTTTAAAACCTGCAGAAGACCTGAGCATGTACCTCCATGAGGAAGACTTTGTTCTTTCTGGACGCTGCGATAAGTTGTTTGACCTCGCTGACATTCATGGCAAAGGGTTTCTCACACAGGACATTCCTCCCCGCATTCAGGAACAACAGACCCACCTTCAGGTGCTCAGTGTGGAGGACACCCAGGTATACAATATCTGTAAGGGTTTATACATATGCACACACATATATACCCTGAATGCAGGAATAAGGGGTAGATAATGGATGGATGGATATACACAAACATACACAAACTTAAAGAAACATAAAGAAACAGACAAATGAGAATAAAATCTTACATCACTATCCTTAGAATCAAACATATACTGTCATATGCAAATGCACCTTTTCTAAATATGTGAAATTCAGTAGGCTAAGTGGTATAAAAAAGATACTGTGGCGAACGGTGGAAGAAGGTGACACCCAGGCAGGCAGTTCCATTTTCTCCATCTTTATTTCTCCAAACAGCACACAGCACATCTTCTCTCAACTACTCCTACACTCCTACTCACAGTGCTAAGCACCGCCCCTCCCTCTTATACTCCCCAGAAAAACCCCAGTAACCATGGTGATGGATAGGTGTTGCCCATCACCCCCCACACATCACGTACACCACGTATCACCCCCTTATGAACCCCACATTAACCCATTAAAGGGCCAGCTCGCCACAATACAAAATACAAAAATTATAACAAAATGATAACAAAATGTGATTTGCTGTTATTAAGAGTCAAACAAGTTTTCTCAATTTAGGCATCACCTTACTCAATTTAGGCATCTTCTGGTAACCTAAATGTTCATATTAGACCACCTATTTAAGAAATGTACATTTTAATTGATTCGTATATCATATAACAGGTTGTGAAAAGGTTTGAAAATGGTTACCATGACTTAGCCTGTGGCAGGGACTAAGGACAATAACTGACTATAAAGCACCAACAACCAGTATGACGAATGCAGACGTGTTTCTGGCAGATGAGCTGAACACGTTTTACGCTCGCTTCAAAGCTGCAGCCAGCAATGCAAATGGCGCTAGCAATGCTAACAACACTAGCAGTACTAATGGCTGGAGACAAGAAGACAATGCCAACACTAGAAATGCATTCATCATCTCCAAGCATGATGTGAGAAGAGCCTTCAGGAGAGTGAACACCAGGAAAGCAGCAGGACCAGATGGGATCTCAGGTCAAGTACTCAGAGCCTGTGCAGACCAGGTAGCACCTGTGTTCACTGAACACAGGAACACAGGCTGTTCCAAAGAAACCCCATCCTGCTTCCCTCAATGATTATCGCCCTGTAGCCCTGACTTCAGTAGTGATGAAGTGCTTTGAACGGCTGGTTAGAGACTTCATCATTTCTTCACTACCCGACACACTGGATCCACTTCAGTTTGCATACCGCCCGAACCGCTCTACAGATGATGCCATCTCCCACCTCCTCCATACATCACTCACTCACCTGGACACCAGAAAGAGGAACTATGTTAAAATGCTCTTTGTCGATTACAGCTCTGCATTTAACACTATAATTCCATCCACACTCACCATGAAGCTGGAACACCTAGGACCCCTCCATGTGTCAGTGGATCTCCAACTTCCTAACTGGCAGACCACAGGCAGTAAGGATGGGTAGACATGTCTCAGCCTCCCACACCTTCAGCACTGGAGCCCCCCAGGGTTGTGTTCTGAGCCCCCTGCTGTGCTCATTGTGCACGTACGACTGCGTAGCCACTACCAACTCCACCACCATCATCAAGTTTGCTGACAACATCGTCGTGGTGGGCCTGATCTCTAACAACGATGAGACGGCCTACATGGAGGAGATTAGGAATCTGGAGAGCTGGTGCCAGAGGAACAACCTCCTCTTTTTGATTGAGAGACTTTAGAATGCCCTCTAAGGTGCTTAGGAACTTCTACTCCTGCACCATAGAAAGCATCCTAACGGGAAACATCACAACATGGTTTGGAAACAGCACCATGCAGGACAGACAAGCTCTACAGAGGGTGGTGCGATCAGCTGAGCGCATCATCCGCACCAGGCTCCCTGACCTGCACTCGATCTACAACAAGCGGTGCTGGACCAAAGCCAGGAAGATTGTGAAAGACCTCAGCCATCCCAACAATGGACTGTTCTCTCTGTTGCGGTCAGGATAGCATTTCCGCTCCCTGAAGGTCAACACCGAGAGACTGAGGAGGAGCTTCTTCCCGCAGGTTATACGGACTCTCAATCACAACACCACATAGGACTTCACACTTTGATTGGCTTCTCACAAACTGTTCTACTACCCACCTTGTGCTCATACGACACGCTTGCACATTTTGCACACAGCTGAACTGTGAACTTTGAACAGTGACATGCACACAACATACATTCACACATAACTGGCACTTTTGCACATTCTGCACATACGGAACTGTGTACTTCAACTGTGACTGTGATCTTGCACATATCTACATCTGCACATTGTCTTGCCATAACTGCACATTTCTGTCTGTATATTATATATTCTATTGCTACTTTTTTACTATTTAATTGTTACTGTTATCTCTCTCTATTTTTATTATATTATTTGTACATAATTTAAATTAACCCATATTTCTCTATATTTCGAATTGCCCAATTTCTCTTCTACACTACACTGGACATTCCTTTTATATTATAGGTTATTGGCAGTCGTATAAGCATTTCACTTCACATCATACTGTGTATAATGTGTATGTGACAAATAAAATTTGAATTTGAATTTGATTATGCTGCAGCATGAGTAAGAGGAAGATAAACAGACCCCAGGCCTGTGTGTGTGTGGTGTATATGGAATCCAGCTAAATGGAATATTTATTTATGGAGTCATGGGTTGTATAATTGTCTCAGGGTTCTAATAAAGATTTAAGTGGGGGCAGTCTTCCATCCTGCACATCAGCTACAGTGTAACTGCCCCTCAGTAATGATGTCACTGCTTGGTAATTGCCTTCTGCAGTATTAGTATCACTAAGTTCTAGTCCCAAGTATATCATGGGCATATTATATACTGCAGGATAGAAAGGGATAGTAAAGTGCTAGACAGCAAGATGATGCCTGAGATAAAATAATATGCTCCTGTAAACAGCAGGTGAGCCACAATTATGGCCAAGTAGAGTCTGCTCACTAATATCTGGGTCATCAGCCAGCTCCCGGTAGCTCCCATAAGCCTTGGGGATGCCATGAGTCTCAGCAAACTTTTGTGCTCTCTCTAGGCTTCTTGCAGCCACCGCTGTTATCTGGAGCAGACAGACACATGTAGTCCTGTAATCAGCTATGGGTTGTATATTAGTCGGGATGTATTAAGGTTTAGGTAAAGGTAAGGTACCTGATGCTCTCCAGCTGACAGAGTCTTCATGGCCACACTGAAGTCATGGCTGATCTTGCCTGCTCCACAGATGCCCCACCGGGTTGCCATGCCGACAAAAAACGTCCAGGGAGCTCGTCTTTGAGTTCAGAAGCAGAAACAGGCGGCTGTCAACCCATCCAAGTCTCTCGAATTTATACAGAGAAGGCCGGACAAAGTCTCACTGCATCCTGCAAATGTTTGCCAAACTGGCCATATTACAACCATCAATGTGACAAGCTGAAAAACACATATTTGAAGATAAGAGAAGAGATAAGATAAACCTTTGGTAGTCCCACAAGTGGGAAATTTGCTTTGTCGCAGCAGAAAGTGGACAGTAGAAAGTTAGAAGCAGCAAATATTAAGAAAACAATAGAACACAATAGAAAAAAATGGTGTAGTATAAAATGTACACTATATAATCTAGAAATATTGAATATGGATGTCTGTATTATAAAATATATATGTATATATGTACATGTAAACTATATGTAAACTAAATGTAGACTCATAGCCATATGTATGTACACAATGAGTACACACACACACACACACACACACACACACACACACACACACACACACACACACATATATATGTACATATATATGCATGTGTATATATACAAAGTTGATATGATACACTGCCAGCCCCCCTTCTTTTACACATTAGTTTACACAAATGCCAAATTAATCACAGACGACACAAAGGTGACACCTGTTTGACCATGCTGAAGCATATTTCAGTGCTACTTAGTGCTACCTAAAGTCTGCTATGCCCTTTTCGGAGTGCTCCATGACCTAGGCATTTATAGGGGGGTGGCAAAAAGAAGCTGTTCTTTAAGAAGGTCTAAAAAAAGCTAAAAACATTAGAAGGACCCAGTTAAGTTTTTGGTCAGATGAAACCAAAATAAAACCTTTTGGCCAGACTTCAAATAGGTACACTCTGTGGGCAAAAGTACTGGGACACACAACCATTACACCAATAGGGACTTTAATGACGTTGGCTTCAGACTTTAATATGGAGCTGGCAGTCTTAAACAGCTGTGTCTAGTAATGTGCAACCAGACTGTTAAAGAAGGTCCCCGCTCCTCTACAGTGTGTGCAGTGATCAGTCAGGATGACTCGGCGGAAAACTGAGCCGACTCGTACATGATTGATCTGGGCAGTTTTTGTCAGGAAAGTCAGCTCCTTTTGATTCTACAGCTCCAGAAAAAAAGTTCAGTTTCTCAGGTTTTATCTTTTGTAGGTGCAAGTATTAAACTGAACAGCTCCCCTTGCAAAATGACAGCAGTGTTTTGAGACTTTAAACATAACATATTCAGAGGAGAGGAGGAAATGAAGCTACATGTTTTTCACACAGTCATATACAGTACCTGTCAAAACTAAGTGCCAATATTTGACATTTTCTCACTTGCAGTGAACACCTGAAGCTAAATGCTTCAAATCATAATATCATAATATAAGGAATATCAAGAAAATTGTATCTTAATTCCTCAGCATAGCCATTAACTCAAGGCATTTGAGAAATTGTCAAGAAATCATTGTGAGCAGGTTTATTGAGCAGATTACCAGCAGGGCAGAACTTCTATTACACACTTATATAACCATAATAATTCTATACAATTTCAGCCAGTTTGCACTGCAGTCCATGTAATTACTGAAAAATAGTCTTAGGATGATAGCCTGGGGTTTTAAGATTAATACACCTGTCTGATTTTAGTTCTTATCCATAGAAACTACTCCGTGCTTAATTTTAAAGATAGTTCTGAAACACCATTATGATTAACTACCGTATTCCAGTTCCTTTACGGCATTTGCCAGAGATTTGGGGCAATTGTTTTGTTGACTCGGTTTGGTTTAACATTGCTGACGAGTTAAAGATTACCTAAAGGTCACAGCAGATTCTTACTTCCTTTCTGCAGACATTCTGTATAAAGCAATTTTGGTCCAGGCAAATCCCTTCTGCTCCACTGAATATATTCTGCAGCAGTTCTTTCAGTTGGCTGAGGTACCCTGAGCAAGATACCGTCCCCACACACTGCTCCCCGGGCGCTGTGTTCGTAGCTGCCCCCTGCTTCACTTGGTGAATGGGTTAAATGC
>JBBPDE010238844.1:0-12156 GCA_037974605.1 Nannopetersius ansorgii | reverse complement strand
TGTGTGTGTGTGTGTGTGTCTGTGTGTGTATGTCTGTGTGTGTATGTTTGTGTGTGTACGTGTGTGTGTGTATGTGTGTGTGTGTGTGTATGTCTGTGTGTGTACGTCTGTGTGTGTACGTCTGTGTGTGTGTGTATGTCTGTGTGTGTATGTGTGTGTCTGTGTGTGTGTGTGTGTGTGTGTGTGTGTGTGTGTGTGTTTTCTCTTTCAGTGGGCAGAGTACGTGCTGTTTGCCTCTTTGCTAGTGGCTGTGTGTATAATCTTCTCTATAATGGCTTACTTCTACACCTATGTCGACCCTGCTGAGATCGAAGCCCAGTTCATGCAAAAAGATGAAATGGAACCAGATGACAAAGAAGAGAAAGCCATTGAGATGAAAGGACACGACTTAGTGCAGCACCACGAGACAAATGTTGGCCAAACTAAAATGTAAACATTTTAAGCAGTTGCATAGCCCATTATAGACACTTTTATAGATTAAGCTGCTCCAACATGAACAACTCAAATAAATAATACACCTCAAAATGTATTTTAATAGGAAGCTACTGGAGTTCATTGTCATAAGGTATAAAAAAACATCAACTTTGAAATGATCATATTAAAGGCAAGCAGAAGAGCTGTGACTTTAGAATGCTTAGAATGTTACGGTCCTATCGCTTATTGGTACTACTGCAATTAAGGCAATAAGTAAACCACCAGAAAACTCACATGGTGGCCCCGAATGACCACTGTGCCCCATTCCCAGACCTTTATGTCCTCCCTACCAAAAATATTGTTTTGCTGTCTGAGGGAGTTGTAAACGATTTATGTACTTAACATAAGTCAAAGGTGTCTGTGAATTATTTTAGGTTGATCTGGTTAAATATGATTTACTTACACATACACTTACACATTTCCCATGTTTTCCAACTGTGGCAGAAATAGACCCACCCAAAAAGGGGAAGAACATAAACAGTCCACCAAGATGGTGTTGGGGGCCCAAAGAAAAGGGAAGGAAAATACAAACTACTATACTACAGCATTCTCTTTAATAAGTGAAAGATATAGGATTATGCGTCTAAATGATTCTATACCGGTTTAGATCGGACACAAATAATGAAAATCTGATGGCCTGTATGTATGTATGGAACGGGGTGTGGTGTGTGGGAGTTCCTGGAGCGGGTGGGGAACATGCTGCACGTTGCGTCTCGCCTGTTTCACTAATACAAATCGCTGGGTGGGGACGAAACCAGTGATTTTTAAAATAGCCCACTTATATAATGCTTCCGGTGCCCATTCATACAAGCATCTCAAGCCTGGGATCAGTTCTGCCTCGGACCCCCAAGTTTGCTCCAAAACGCTTTGCTTTGAGGTGATATTTTACACGTGATATACTCCGATGATACAAAAAAATCCTTTTTGCATGAATTGCAGACAACGATACTCTTATCAACAGTTCCATCTTTATGTAAACTACACGCAAACGTTCCATTCTTGCCTTCATTTTCCAGAGCACCCCTGTCACGTGGTGCGATTAATCAGCGTGTCAATATTTTGTTATTGAAGGAACTTCTCTAATTGTATCGAGTAGAATGAAAGGGACATTCTTCTCTGCTGCTTAAATTGCAAACTGATTAAAATAGTATTTTATACATTTGAGAGCTTGGCTCTATTTGTGCATCACTCCTGAACCCCTCAGTCAGTGAGCGGAATTATACCATAGATTTGTATATTAGAAGAATCTTTATGCGTGTACGTGAAGTTTTGTATGTTAAAGCCCTGCTGTGTGTGTATTTATGATTAAAGTATATAAATGAGCCCTTTCTCTGTGTGGTTTATACACTCTGTACCCTGGAGTCCTCATTAAGGGGCGCGGCCTTGTGGATCTCTGCACATTGATTGGTCGAAGACCTCGCTGTTGCTCCGCCTCGATTTGTCCGTCACAGAGTTCAATATGGCGGTAGGCTACATCGGAAAATGAAGAGGGGAGGATCGTTGCGTGTAACTGCTCACATTTCTCGTTATTTTATACGTATTTATGTGCGGACAACATCTTATCATTCGCTACCCTTATAGTTTCTTACCGTGCGGATCGGTATTCGCGGCTGCCTTAACCAGAAAGTTAGGAAATTTGAGGTTAGCAAGCTAGCCCTGCTATCCTCCGAACTTGGTAAAATAATCCCTGCTGCAGCTCTCAGGAGGACAGATCAGAGAGAGAGAACGGCATTACCTCCTGTTTTTTGTTTATTTCTGGTGTCCAGTGATCCTTCCTTCGTCTGGAGACCCTCACTTTGAGTGTCAAAGTGTCTAAGCAGGTCTGGTCTCCCTGTCGAGCCGAACTGGGTCGCTAGCAGCGCTGGGTTCCTTGACTAGGCTTTTCCATCCAGCATCAACAATCCAAACCTGCAGCAGTGGTCGGTGGATTACTCTCACTAGCACCGATTTATTTATGCTTAAAAAGTCTGGCCAAGGAACTTGGCTAAGTAGCTTAGACGCAGAGTCCTAGGTAACAGCTCGCCAACTAGGTTATACAGGCGTAAAACGTTTCTGGATTTGATGTTATGGTAAACGGAGTGAAGGTGAAATAACCACCCTGGTCATCGCACCTGCTTGTTCAGGCCTTTCTGGGTTTAAAAAAAACGTTTTGGGTCGTTTTGACTGACGTGAAGACATGGCTCGTCACTCTCCTGTGCAGAGAGGTCTTCCAGGGATGCAGGTAATGTTGGAAGGAAGAGTTTCCAAAGCACACCAGTGATGCACACCTCAAAGTGTCTTCATGTGTGCCTGTCAAATAGTGATGAAATTGTGTTTTTAAGTCCCTGACCTGAATCAGTTTAAGGTATTGCATATGTTTCCGTTTAACTGTGTAGAGAATAATTCACACAGTCTTTTGTGGTTTAATCCCACCTGCTACGTGCTAGATTACCTTTCAGTAAGTAGTTGATTTGGTAGCTGACCCCAGCTTCAGAGTTTTGCCTAAAGTCACAGACAGATTGAGGTAATTTGTTACTTTAAAAAAAAAAAAAAAATCTTACTGAACCAGATAGTGGCAAATTGTTGTTCATCTGCTCGGTGTTGTTTCCTGGGGAGTTTCCTGAGGCCCATCACGTATGAAACAGTACCGGAAAACAGTACTTAAAACTGCAGCCTTAGTACTATACACTTCAACCTTGGTGGGTAATAACTGAGCGGTGTAATGAGAGAAACTCTGCTCAGGGGATGATGCAATGCCATTGAGGGGAAAGCCACACTTCCCTGCTTGTTGTTACATGTAACTGGGCCGTTGGCATTTGGCCTTAATTTGAACCTACAAAGCAGTTTTACAGTGTCGGAGTAAATGCTTTCCTATTGAAATTAATCAGTGATGTTGGACCCACTGACTGAGTGAGTGATGATGGTAATATATTTAATATGGTTTTCTCGAAGTGCTGCTACAGAATGTGTTTTTTCCTTTTGTAAACATAGTGTATTGAGTGTATTGTATTGTATTAATGAAGGTTTAACTTGTTAAATCAGCTGGGGGCAGTCATATTGGAATATTATCTGCCATAGAGATCGTAAAACCACACCCAGGGTGAGAATATGTGTAATATTTAATTATTTATGACATTTCAAGTGTTGCAGGGTTTAACTGAATCAGTCAGATGTAGCATGAGTGTTCTCTCCTAGTACTGCATTATCAGCATTTGTCCAAGATTAACATATGTTCACACAGGACTGCAGCCTTAGTGCCAGTGACTACAGTGACTCTAGGGCTTTTGGAAAAATGGCTTCTAGGCTTGATGTGTGACTTGTATATGAAGCACATTTTCTCTCTCAGTGTACAGTGTAATTTGTCTGTTATCTTTTACTTGATTTGTCATAAGTTAGTCACAACCTTATGGTAAGTCAGTAAACTGTTTTAACATGTAGAGAAGCCCATACTTGCCTTACTGCCATGGCATGGCACATTCACGATGTGTCCAAAGGCGTGTTGATCGAATATTTCTCATAAAATCCGGCAGATTGCCCCTCTTTTGCCGCATTTGCAGACCCTGCTTTATTGGTAAATCTTTAAATTAGATGTCAGAACATGTGAAATTGGTTGTGTTAGTGAGGTCAGATAGTCATGTTGGACGTTTAGACCTGGATCTCACACACTTAATTTAGTTCCAGCGGTATTTGATGATACTCCCATTACTTTCAAGGAGGCAGTTCCATGGATCTGCAGCCCAATGCTTTGAACCCCTTTGACATCTAGAATTGGGTATGCTGATTTAGGCTCACATGCAGATGCTTCGGTGCAAATCATTCTGTTGGTAGTATATGAAAACTGTACAAACTGTAAATTAACCCATCTGTTAGCTTTTATGTGTCAACAATAAAACTCACACATCCGCACTGTTTGCTCTTGAGTCTGATTTAGAGTTAGTCACAGTGCTGTGATCTCTGTAGTTGCTTAGCATAGCCTGGGTGTGAAAGCGTTAAGACATGACACTGTTTTTTCCTGAGAGCCTGGGCTGTTTTGTATTAAGCCTGAGGCTGTGGTCTGTGCAGTACAATAAGTGTACAATAAATCTGGACCCAATATCTATCTGCAGCACTGCACAACTTAACTAGTATGGCTCAACAGCTGCGTTTCTACTGTATTTTGCTACATTTCCATTGCATTTATTCTTGGTACAATGGTATTAGTGTGTGATAACCATACATGTTTAAAGCTTTTGTTCTCTTGCTGTCCACCTATGGTTTGACTCATGTACATCTATAAATGAATGACACTCGTAAATGAGTCTGTGCTGTCGCCAGGTGTAACTCAGCAACCTGTGTTAACACTGTAGTGAGAATACTGTGTCCAGTTTGTTGTTTATCATTAGTTGCTAAAGTCTAGCCCTTAGGATGAGTCTGGTGCAGGATCATATGAGGCTTAAAGCTTCAGACTCAATAGGCTCAAGCAGAAGCTACTGACTGAAATAACATTCCAGGGGTTCCCAGCACTGCAGCTATATTCTGTGTTTTTTCTCCCTCTCACACAATAGAGATTTGACCCAACACAATCAGTTTCACCTGGGTGACCACTTTGGGGCAGTGACAGGCTTTAGATTGCTATTTTTAACCTGCTCTTATCACTACTTGTGTTTCTCATTGCTCCTAAAGATAAACTTGAGTTCCTTAAGCTAATTTTAATTTCAGTCTTGAAATAGTCCTGGCTTGGATTAGTCTGTGACTGTTCTTTTAGAAGAACCAAATTTAGATGTCTTTACTAGGGAATCTAATAAACTTACCAACATAAAAGTAGACTTGAATGTGTTCCACTCTATTGAACAATGATTAACACAACAGAAACATGTATAAGTGTACACTGGAGAGCTTGCATGATTTTCTGTAAGCTCGCCAGTGTAGTGGCAGGTAAAGAAATCTGATAAGTATAAGTACAAGTACAAACCGTAATGACTAAACCTGCAGCCGTTTGCCTTTCATTATCATAATAAGTCATTATCAAGCTGCCGTAAAGATGTATGCACCTAATTTAAAGGGGACATGGAAAACAAAAGTACATTTTCTTTGCCAGTTCGACTGTTTGTTGCCGTTGTGTCCACCATCCAAGAAGATTAGAAGTTTTAAGTGTGACTGATTTTGAGTTTTGCTTTTACTGACAGCACGATTTAAATGGAAAATATGGTTGCATGCAATAAATGTTTGCGTCCTAATGTTCCCGCTCACCCAGTCTTAATAATGTTATTTTATTGCTGACAGGTCAATGTTAACAGCTTCTCTTTGGGCTGCTTTGACTGTATTATGTCAGCTGCACAGACTTGAGGATTAAATCTTGGAAGGGTTCAATATTCAAAGTGCAACATCCAAAGTAAAGAATATCATTTAACTCATTTTAAATGTCTTTAAATGAGCATTACATGTCTGTGCTTAAACTAGGGAGCTGCTGTAAAAATACACAATTCTTTGCTCATCACTGTCATGATACAGAGAATCCCTTTAGAACTATTGGAATGATCTGATGGCAGTAATTGATTAGACGAAAGCTGCCTACATAGGTTTGTGCACAGATGGCACATATTGTCATTTTGGCACCTAATGATGAATTTATTTATTTATTTATTTTAATCTCAATGTAAACACTCTTAGCCAAACATATGGTCTCACTGCACTGTGCTCTGCGGCACCCGTAGTTGAGCTCTGTGCCACACAAAGCAGCAGGAGCAAGTGCACCACAATCATCTCCGTTCCTGCACACCACACAGAAGTCCTCTGCGTGCAGCGTTTAGACAGACCAGATCAGTCTGCCCTGATCAGTAGGGGTGTACTGGGATGTAGACTAGAGAAAATGGACTGTTTGTCTGACAGTTAATCCAAATTTACTGTCAAATGCTTGCATGTACAAACAAACCTCCAGAGTTGAAAAGATTCAAATGGTTTTTAAATTGAGTTCACCAGAGAGACCCTTGCGACAAGGAATCAGCCAATCAATGGAGCGTCAGTGCTGCTGAAAGCGGATGACTTCTTACTGTAGCTGTCTCAGAACCACAAACAACATTGCTAGTAATAATGTTATTAAATTAGGGTTTTAGGGTTAAACATAATTTGAAGAATATCTTCAGGTTGATGCTTTTGAATACCTACTTTTATAAGGCAAGCCATTATGTGTATATGTTTGAAGTAGATAAACGTCCATATATTAAATAACAAAGTATTTGAAAGCTCATTTCTCCTCCCTGTATTGCAGAGTTGTAAGGTTATGGTGTGAGTGCTTGAGTGTTGCCAGATTGTCTGTAAGCCCTGCATTTTCCATCTGATTAGCTGGACAGAGCTCAGCTGGGGCCTTTAACACCATTCCATAATGCACTGGGCTGTTACCTGCCACACCAGATAACGTGTGCCTGAACAACGCCCCACTTTACTGTCACGATAAAGTTTCCAGTTGCCTGACAGAGGGTTAGTGTTTAGCCGGAATAAACGACATCAATGGAGTCTAACAGGCGACAGGTAACTTTTTTTGGTTGTGTTTGTAAAGTGAGATGTTGAGATATCTGGACAATGTAAGTAGTACTGAAGGCATTGTACTTGAGAATGGCTGAGAGTGTTAGATGGTTGATAATGGGTAGAAGACCAGATTAGCTGTGTAAGGTGTTCTAAGAGACATTGCAGTTTTTGTAATGTAGTCTCTGCCTTAAATATGTTGCTGGTTTTACCTGGTTTAATGTGCTTTGTTTAGTCAATTGGTATAGCCAACAGTCCGGTTTGCATTTTCCTGTCCCAGCACACAGACTGTGATTGCTTGACCTTTGTACTGGCTGATAAATTAGGAATGTAAAAATTGCTTTTAACATTCATTAAATACATATTTATAAATCATACTGGTCTTTTTTTCAGTAAACGAACACAATACAGATAGGACTATACCTAATTTCTTTTACACCAGTTTCATGTCTAGAAGTTGTAGGTATTTTTTGTTTATCCTCACCACCTGTGTGTGTACTCTGCATTACATGATTTTGTCCACAATCATTTCTGTTGTAAAAAAAAATGGCTTTCTGTTTGGATTTAATATTACAAACTAGATTTTCACCAAAACGTTTTTCAAAACTATATCTATGTTTTGGGTCGGTCAGTAACACGCTCCTGAAATTCAGTGCAGTAAGTAGTGAACATGACTCTTTTTGCACGCTTATGATCCTCCATTACTTTTCCCTCTTTTGAGCAGAATTTTAAAGCTGACCCAGAGGAGCTGTTCACCAAGCTGGAGAAGATTGGCAAGGGCTCGTTTGGAGAGGTGTTTAAAGGAATCGACAATCGAACGCAGAAGGTGGTGGCCATTAAGATCATCGACCTGGAGGAGGCTGAGGATGAGATTGAAGACATACAGCAGGAGATCACAGTCCTGAGCCAGTGTGACAGCCCCTTTGTTACAAAGTATTACGGATCTTATCTGAAGGTAAGTAGACCTTTAGATGCCCGTGCTCAGGTGCTTTACGGGTTGTAAAGTGGCGATTGCCTGCTTTTAAAATATTCGACTTTATCTAGGTAGAATGGTTATGTTGCAGAAAACCTTTCCTGTAAAATCTGTTCATGACTGAACCGATGTGGCTCTTGAATTATGCTAATGAATTGCAGTGATGTGGTTCTTGTGGTTTGGTGATGAGCTGTTGTCATGAAGCATTGAAGCGTTTCTTTTTCCATTTCCTCTGTCTTTGTAACAATAGTGCTGAGACTTGTCCAGCGTGAATCGGATCACACCCGCTGCTCATTTCTGCGTCTTTTCTGTCCTTCGGGTTATAAGTAATGAGCATGGTGTTGTTTTCCAGGATATGGTGAAGAACACAAAGCCTCAAAGTGAAAGGGGAATTCCATCAGTCTATCAAAAGTTGTGTATAACTTATTTGTTGAGATGTGAACAGTCAGGTTGGTCTGATCTGAGATGGTGGAGTGTAGAGAAACTCAATGACTCAAATTTGAGTCACAAAAACTGTCAAGGCTGTCAAAAGTCTGCAAAACCTTATAATGCCCTGATCTAAATAGGCTTTAAAAATACAAATCATTTGGGTCCAAAAGATATCTCTAAAGTATTGTAAACAGCGTTTCAGGTATCAGGCAGTGTATTCCTAACCATTTCATGTAAAAAAAAATTCCTTCAGGTTATTTCAGAAATGATGTAGATGGTCAGTGCTGAGATCAAATCAGTTACTGACTTTTTAACCCTGTTTTAGCTGTGAATTGTAATGAACTGTATCTATGACTGTGTATATATAATGTGTAAAAATGAAAAATAAATGGACATTTCAAGCATAAATACCGTTAAAGGGAGAGCTTTTCATGCCGTGCTACACAAAATCCTAGGGATGGGCATTTCAAGCAAAAATACTACATCATTTGAAAGATGCCCTGCCCTTGCAAGTACACACAGACATTTCTGTACAACTTTTTTTTTCTTGCCATGCTTGTCTGAATGAACTAGAATTCACAACAGAATCTAATTACGTTCATTTAAATTTAATCACACACAGCACCTTATGCCTGGAGTAGTAACTTGTTCCTTCTTCATGTTTTGGGTTGTGTGCATTACCACCATGTTTAGGTAGTATTAACACATTAGTGCTGGTAAAAGCAAAGGAAAATATATTGGGTCGCCTAATGATAATGTGATTGCTATAGAACATTTATATTATGTGGAGACGCCTTAAACTTTGATTATTTTCCTTTTCATCTCATCCTTAAAACAGCTGTAAACCGAAAGTTTGTTTAGGAAACCAAAAGTGGTTTTCTATAAGGAGACTTATTTTGGTACGTTTATTTTTGAGAGGACAAACACACGAACGTTACCCACTTTGCAGCCTGTGAAGCCTTGAGCTGTGCTTCTAGTCCGCCCCTAAAAGTGCTGCCAGTTCTGTGTGCAGAGAGAAAAGCAGCATGCAGGGCTCTGAATCATTTATACTGGGGAAAGAGCTGTAGAGGGTCGTTGTTTGGAAGCTGAGAATGAAGTAAAGAAAGGAACGTGAAAAGAGAGCTTTTGTAGGGAGAGGTTCAGTGATGGCTGAGTTCTGTGGAAAGCATGTATTCACACGCTTAAGCAGTAAAAATATCAACATAGATACAAAGCTTATTTTAGGCCGTGTGAAAAAACAAACCACTCACTTGCATTCACACTTGATGAACAGAGAAAGTCATTTGCATAATGGAGGAATCTGCTTGTGTGTTCCCTTGAGATACTGATATAGTTTACACTGAGCACATACAGCATACCACTGTACTCTGCATAGAGAAAGCACACATTTGGAACATGTAATTTGGAAATCTGTTTCAGGTCACTGATGAAAGAAAAGGATAGTGTCAGTGTCGGATTAACTAAAGAAGTGAGAGTAGAGCACAGGTTCATATGCCTTTCCTGGAGACCCTAGGCTCTGCACACTTTCCCCCCCATCTCATCTTTCTCATCTGGCACACCTTTCTCAATGTACCGACTAATTAACAAGCTGCTTGTGTGCTGGGTCACATATGTATGAATAGAGTGTTCAGAGCATGGGGTCACAATGATTGCAAACCTCTGAGTTAGTCTGGGTTTATCATGAACACTTATTTCTGTTTTCATGACTTGTTAATTGAACTGTAGATGTGTGTTGTGTCCTTCTAAAGCTTAAGCTACTTATACATTTCATGGGAAACTTAAAGGATTATGGAATGGATGCCTAAACCAAACAGCGGTCCTAAGTCAGGACCTTCTACCTGCAATAATAATTTTAATGGATTTCATGAATTGTTGTTTAATTGTTGATTTTGTGAATAGTTGTTTAAATGCTGGGTGGCCACCTATGATCTACTCGTGCATTTTCATGGAAGATTATAAGCACGAAAATTCATTTTGCAGTTGTCAATTCAGTATTTCATCTGAGCATGTAAATTCTATCTGCAAAGTGCTGATGCAATCCATTGCAGTTAATTTCAAAATATTTTGTATAAACAATAGGATAAGTATCCAATTATTTCCATTCCATATCGCCATGAGTTTGCCACGAGTTATTCAAATGCAATAGCGCCCCAAGCAATTGCATTTCATGTTGGGGAGAAAAACTCTTGACAATTCCAACGGTCAGCTGAGTGATTTGTTCATTTAGAGCAGTGATTTTCAAAGTATGGGGCGCAAGAGACCTGGGGGAAAGTCAACAGGTGATGCTTCTGAGAGAAACGAAGCAAGTGCCAATAATCGGCAAATAACAAGACAAAAGGAAATATGACAAATGTAATGTTGATTGACAGTGACTGTGACAATTCGGTCATACGTGAACACACCACAGCACACGGTGTGAACAGCACGAAATACTTCCTCTGCATTTAACCCATTCACCAAGTGAAGCAGGGGGCAGCAGGAACACGGCGCCTGGGGAGCAGTGTGTGAGGACCGATACCTTGCTCAGGGTACCTCAGAGGTGCCTAGAAGTCTTGGGAATCGAACCCGCGACTTCCTGAACACGGGGCGAAATCTGCCCCAAAGAGCTGGTTGAAGAGCTTGTTGCAGCAATTTCTGCTTTAGCAGATAACAGATAACAGGTCTCCCCACTCTGCGTCACTGACTGCGATTGGTTTGCACCCATCCTGTGTCAAGTCCAGTAAAGCTGGAAAGTTCATTTTGCCTCTGAGTGTGAAAACAACAGATCAAACGTATCTATTACTGATGGCCAATTGTTAACCAGGTCATTTGCTAAAGCAGAAACAAGCTCTTCTGTCCCCATTAGGCAGTATTCACTTGGTGAATACTGAAATTTCAAACTCTATACCGATACTAAGGATGGTTCCTCAATACTTGATACTATTTTTGATACTACAGGGGGTGAAAAAACAAACACAGGAGCTGAGGGTCCCTATAACATTTTGCAGCGCAAAGTTTGAGTAGACAAACAAAATTCTCTGTGTTCTTTGTCTACCCAAAAATTGTACAGTGTCTGTATTTTGAAAAGCACTTTATAAATTGAATTATTATTATTTTATTATTATTATTATTATTATTATTATTATTATTATTATTATTATTATTATTATTATTATTATTATTAGCAGACTCAAAACTTAAAGGTGCACAACACTTTTTTTTCCCTCCGTAGAGATCAATGTGGGAAGGTTTTGGGCGAATAACTCTATCACCGTGGGCTAGGGGGCAAACGAGGGCTCATTGGAAAGGTCTCACAGAGACAGACGCAGTTCTGCGGGGAGGAGAGCTTCGCCACTGGCCACGTTGGATAGGTCTGCGCGAGCTGAGGGTAATTTTAGTTTTAGTCTAGTTTTTGCGTCAAGCTTTTATTGTAGTTTTTTTTAGTCTTAGTCACGTCCACACTCCTTTTAGTCTGGTCAGGTTTCAGTCAACTAAAAGTCTGAGCATTTAGTCTTATTTTAGTCAAAATTATGCACAACTATTTTCGTCTAGTTTTTGTCAATGAATGCTAATGACATTTCAGTCTACAGTGGTACCTTGACTTACGATTGTCCCAACTTACGAGTTTTTCGAGACATGAGCTGTCTCTCGGACGATTTTTTTGTTCGGGTTACGAGATTTTGTGCTTGCAGTTATTTTGCAAAAGTTCATTTATCCTTCCCTGTGTCCAAAGAAAGTGAGTGCGAAGAAGCAGATGATGTGCATTGAATTAAAGAAATAAATTAGACAAACATGACCACGGTGTGCGTGTAGTCGACTTG
>JBBPDE010238821.1:0-12157 GCA_037974605.1 Nannopetersius ansorgii | reverse complement strand
ACAGGTCTGTGAAAATGCAATAAACACAATGGCGCTGGACTGGTGGTGGTAATACACTGAAAAGTTGTCATAGAAGTCGTATTTTAGTGTTTTAAACCCCCCCACACACAATTTTCAACAGTTATCTCAGTTTATTTAGTATTAGTAAGCTGTTCCTGTCTAAATATGTGGGTAGAGAGAGTTATTTCAGTCTTTCTTTCTTTGTTCTGGTTCGCCGCATGGAGCTAATGCTAACCGCTAATGCTAACGTTTTTTAAGCAGTAGTTTTCTGATTCTGATTATTTATTTACCTTCTCTTTAAGGGTAATGCATTAAACTGAGTTCAAAATGAAATTAAAGTGTTCTGGGAGCAGATTTGGGGGCATTTTTTCAGTATACGCGGGTTCTGTGTACATGTCTTCACAACTAAATGTATGCCGCCAGTCCTTAATGATGACACATTGTTGTTGTGGCTTCTTTTTGCTCAGACGAGGCACGTCCAAACGCTAGCGACAGGAGCTGCATATTTATTACCTGCTCCTTGCTTTATTACGGACCCCTGCCGCGTGGCAAGATGAGCTTTCAAACTGAAGTGCTGTCATCTATATGCAGCATTGCACTTAACCCGGGGACTAAAAAACAGCTTCTGTGAAAGCTGAGCCAGAGCTTGTGGTTCTCAGGGCAAGGTCAAGTCTGGCTAATGCTGAACTGCTCCCAAATGAAACCCAGAACAAAACTGAAGTGCTGCCGATGATGACAGGGTCAGAGCTCGGGAGCCTTCACGGCCTCTACTGTTGTCTGATCTGAGCCTGATCTGTCCCGAGCAGAGGGCTCGTCTGACACAGGGGTGCTAGACATGTATCATTTCAGATATGTGAGTAAATGGTTATGCAGCTTCTACTTTCTTTTTATGTACTGTCCACTTTGCTGCTGTATGCACATGTCCAACCATTGGGACTAATAAAGGGTTATCTTATCTACTTATTCACTGCAAAACACACAAATGTGCTTAACCCTGAAAATACACCAAACCCCTTCATTTGAATTAAGTGGTTGTTCATTTGTGGAACCAACCCCTTAATTTTACCTTGGATTTTAAATTAGATTTGAGGCATGAGTGTGAAACCCCTTAATCTTAAATTTAAGGCGATAATTCAGGAGGTTCTACTATTTAAGGGGAAAATTTGAAAAAGAAAGAGGAAAGTATAGTAGTTTTACCCCTTAATCACTTTAATCTGTGCACTTTTCCCTTAAGTTTCCTTCATTTCCTGTATGGGAAATTACGGTCATTTTAAGGCATTTGGTTTCGTAGTGTCTGGGGAGGGCGGCGCTAAAAGGAGGCTCAGAACATCATAGTTTGTTGTTGGGGGGCCCTGGTAGTGCTGAGGTAGTAGTGCTGGGTGGGGGTGCAGGTAGCTGTGGGCGTGAAGTTAACTTTAAGCCGCAAAACTGTGTTAAACCTAGCTATGATTAGCTTGTGTGTAAACATGATTTAAAAATGATTCGAATTTAGAAACGGGTGTCTTACAAAGTCTGTAACTATTTCAGTGCAAGGCCTACAGGTGCGCTAATAGCACTACAGTGTAGGGGTCAGGAAATGTTAATCCTGTGCTCAGAGATGCAGCCTTTTTGACCCACAAAGCTCTTCTGATACTCTGGCATACCCTGCAAACCCACGCAGTACAAAATGTTCCACGGATAAAGCTTCGGTTGCTCATTTTCAGTCATGTGGGCAATATAATCATAAACATAATGTGGGATATTAGCATATATTAAGCTTTGCGCCAAGAAGTCAAGCGAAGCGTACCAATGAGGCATCGAGGTTCTTGGAGCAGAAGAAGGCCGTGTCTGACGGATTTGGCTGGAAGAGCTTTGTTCTTTGAGCTCAGGCGTGTTTCATATCTGGCCAAGTCTCCTGCGTGAGTCTGAACTGAGACGCACAGATTTAGCAAATTCACTTTGCTGATGTCTTAACTATCAAGCTTCGCTTAATGCGGGTCTGCCGCTGCCTCGTCCCTATTGATTTTTGCTGATGGGGGGATGGAGAAATTCCACTGAATGTGCACATGCACTGGTTATCTATTGTATGGCAGTAAATCTTGAAATGTTTTGAACACTTTGAAACAAGAATAAAGGAATAAAGGGTTACAGCAGGGCGTGGGCATGGTACATCATCAACAAGGTCAACGATACAAAGAAAAGTAACGGCTGAAAGCTTCAAAAAAATGTTAGATCCGGGAGAGAAAACACCCCGAGGCAGCTGAGTGGTCAGTAAATGATCACTTTTCATAAACGTTTCACAGCATCAGCTCTTATTAAAATGTAAATGAAGCTGCATCCAATAATGATCATTTGCATAATATTGCAAGATCATTTTAATAGGCCATGCCATCTTTAACCCCTGCTCAAAGGTCCCATTCCTGTGCCCATTTTAGGTGGTTTCACTCAGGAATGGAGGGGGGTGGTTGGCATGGGCACAGTTTCAGAAAGGTGTGATGACTTAGATACACCTCCTCTGTAACCAACTTTAAACATTTTAGTGACTCTTGTCTGTTTGGACTGAACAGGACCTCACAAATCGATAAGCCTCAGGCGCTGGTTTGTGGTCAGTCGACAGGCACTCGCCACTGCGGACCGGGAGTTCCCCACAAGCCTGACCATTTCAGAGGTACTCAAGTTGGCATAATGATCTGATCTTGTCACTGTACACCCACATATTTCTTTCACATTCAACATGTAGATCACAGGAACCCTCAGGCTAATACCTTGATTTGCACAGTAATTAAATACTATTCTTCTAATAGTATAAATACTATTATTCCCTTCAATTCATTTCAATTAAATTTCATTTATATTACGACCAATTTAGTCTCAAAGCAGCTTCAAAGTATTCGGGTATGAGCCACTAGTGAGCCGAAGGCAACAGAGCTGAGAAAAAAATACCGAAAGCTGGAGGAAGAAACCTCAGGAGGAACCAAGACTCAAAACCGAGACCCATCCTCCTCAGGTGGATCTATGGAGATAACTCAATGGATATAACAATTTAAGGCCTAATCGCTACAGTTTATGGCTAGTATAGTAGGTACAATTAAGAGTCAGTGGTGAAGTCACTAGGACGGAAAGAAAAGGGGGTCTTAGCCTTAGCCCCCAGGGTTGTAGGAAGGAATTAGCGTGTATAAAGGTCTGAACACTTTTCACCAAACCTTTCCTTTCACTTAAAGAAACAAGTAAAGTTAAGCAGTGAACAGTTATGAACTGAGTACAAACGGCGCTACCAGAGAAATATTACTGATCGGGCTCCGGTTGCTACTTGCTAACAAGCAGCGCCGTGTAGCTCCAACTGGGTCCTAATGCCCGCCTTCTACCTACAGAGGCTTCAACAGCCACTACATCATTTTAATTCAGTAATGAGAGCTAGACTTATTATTTTTAATTTCAGTTCATAGTCTTGTTTCTACTTATAAAGTGTGTATCTGTGCTCAGTGATATCTTGTATGTAAGGTATGGATATATCATTTAAATATAGTAGTATAATTACTATATTTTTAAGTAGGCTTGGGATCATTATAGACATAACAACATCCAAAAATAGAACCTCCATCTGTTGGGAGGCTGTGTCGAGAGTTTTCTTCTCTGAGTGGTCATTAAGTTTTAGCACATTGACTTTCAGGGCTGGATAAATGCATGCTAAGCCATCAGTTTCTCACTGGCTCCAAAACTCCACATTTGGTGGTAATCCTCATAATCCGCTCATCTGCACATGAGAAGCTGCCCTTTTGGACTGATTGTGGATCAGCTTGGTCTAACAAAATCCTTGCCTAAGCCACAAACATCAACAGCACTGAGAGCAATAAGGGCAAAAGTGATGTCAGGTCAGAGCGGCGGAGCTACATTCACAGTCAGATTTGGTGAAATAAGGGTCTGCAGGTTCAATCCTGTGTTGGTCCATCTCAGCCAAATCAGTGTGAGAGACCACCAGCACCTGAGCCTGAGATGAGGCTTGCTTTGACGCCAACACTGGCGATGACTTGAGCTGTGCTGTCCACAGCTGCAGGCTTTGGGGAAGTGAGGGACATGCTGGAGCCTGAAATAAAGAGCTGGCAGCTCGGCCCGGAGGCAGGGAGGAGAGAGGAGAGGGAATAAATAAACGAAAGAGAAAGAGGGAGATGGACTGAGCACTGAAAGGAGACAATGAACAGATTTAGCAGAATCAACAGTCCGAGTGAGCAGCTTAAATAAAATACACGCCCCCTCAGCATTTCTAGCCTCCAAATGTTGCCTTTCACACTACAGTAGACACACACACAAACACACACACACACACACACACACACACACACACACAGAACTGAAAGAGCGATTTCACAGATTTGCTGAGTAACGGCCGATGGGAAAAAATGCTGACTTGCTCTTGAGGGCTTTCACATTGAAATCATTTTCATGATCACAAATAAACATCGATTAAATCTTTTTAATGAATCATCAGCGCATCGCTGCCCGATAATATCAGGCACCAATAATTACTGATGCAGGTCCGAACCAGCCATCTGTCAAACACCTCACCTAATCCCTGAGATCTACCCTTCTGAGAAGTCTAGATACAGCCATAATCTGCAACACCTGCTCTGGCAAATGAACGGCTTCAGAAATCCCTGATTGGCTGGAGCATTAAGGGAAGGGAGCAGGGCAGCATGGTAGATGAAGGTTGGAGCCAAACATGGGAAGAAAGCAGATCTCCAGCAGGAGGACTGTTGGCCATTGCCGTGAAGTGTTACCTTTTCTTTCAATGCCATCGGTGGGCATTGATGAAGTTCACAAAGGTCTTTCGGATGCAAAAAAGCGAGTAAACAAGTGCACAGCTTGCTCTGTTTATGCCTGAGCCAAGTGCGGTGTGAGTAGGCGCGAAGCAAGAGAGGTCATGGCGAGGAGGGCAAAAGAGGGCACGGCAGTGGGTGGCAATCACAGATGTTCAGGTTTGGCACGGTCAGATGTGATTGCATAGAGAAGGCCACATTTTAGTCACTGCAGGACTTGCCGAGTCCCTTCTATTGAAGCGATACATGAATCTTTCTCTCTCTCTTTTCAATGAAAAGAGTCCCGAGCACCAATACTACTTCTTAACGAGAGAGGTGCCAATACTTTTAACCAAAGAACACTTTTGACTTTAGATAGATTCGAACCTACAAACTCTACTGACACCTCAAACCTCTCTCTCTCTCTTACTCTCTCTGTCTTTTTCGGTGTCTCTTGCCCTTTCCACAATCATTTTCAATGACCAATTAAAGAGCAGTTTACGGACGATGTCCATAAGAAATGCCATGTACCCAAACTTTTGGGTGGGGGGGCGTGGGGGTTATGGGGGGGTGGTGGATGGGATCTTTGTAGTTTTAGCTTGGTGATGTTTCTACTCTAACGACTTTAACGGTTAGAGTTCTCGTTTAGAACTGGACGGCGTTAAAACGGATATGGGTGATGGTCAAAGCGGCACTGACACATAGCCGATGTTAAATTTGGGAATTTTGGAATCCCGTCAGCTCCCCTCCTGCTCCTGCCAACACCCCAACCCAGAATCGACAGCCTGGACAGCACGAAGTTCGGTGACCCCCGAACCACCAGTGACTTTCATATCTGGCCCACATGCTATTGAAGTCGAATAGCCCTGCTGTAGCCCATCAGCCTATTCAGCACTGGTCAACACCAGACCTCTACTGACCAGGTCATATTTGGGTGGGCCGTTCTCAGCACAGCAGTGAAGTGGTAGTCATCACCGTAACACCGTAACATATGCAATGCAGTGAATGAGGTGGTGTTGCTTGGACATTTTCAGACACTTGTGACTCAGGTAGCCTGTAATGTGGTCCGGCCATCCAAAATATCCAGCCAGGAGTCACTCTTGGGTCAAAATAGGAAATAGCTAAAGAAATGTGCATCAATTGATGGGATGCAGTCTCCACCACCAGCCACAAGGATGTGCTGAAAGAGGGGTTGGTATCTCAACCACCCATTGTCTCATTGTTCCAATGCAAGGACCTGCTTTGAGGCATCGTCTCTTTTGATGTGTTCATTGCTCACCTCAACCTGGTGCTGTTTGTGTGCTGCCCTTGGGTATTTTTCTCTCTCTGTCTCATGTTTCTCGGCTCTACTCACTGTGTGATGTTGTGCCACCCGAAAGCTAATGAGATCAACTGGGACGTTCAGGACATTACGAGGGAACCAGAGCTGTGTGTGTGTGTGTCAGAGAGAGTCTTACTCAGCCGAGCACTTGTGGCTCGGTCACTTTGCTGTTTTTGCCGCTGCACATCGGCGTGTTGTGTGTAAAATTTTCCTCTGATCTCTTCCACAGCTTGCAGCTTCCCTCTCGGCTCCTTTGCTCAGCCTCATTCCGACAGCCTCTCTTTTTGCCGGTGCGATAATTAGGGCCCATTAGCAAGAGCTGCTATTGGCCCCTTTCTAAAAACAGCAGAACGCCATGAATATTCTGGACCAAAAACTGTCCTTCTCTGAACACACTCAGAGCCTCAGTCCACTATGAGACTGGCTTGGAAAAACACTAAAATGGTGTTCGACTGAACGTTGGAGAACTTTCCTTGGACCCATCAGTCCACAAGACTGGAGGAGGGTAGATTTTCACTTCACTAGAAACTGTATTATAAACCCTCCACGTGTTGCAGGTGTACATTTAGGGACTCTCTAGGATCATCGCTTCTAGTCCTGAAGGCACTGCCGGTTTAACCTCCCTGTCAAGTTTGCTTAGTGTATTAAAGCAAAACCAGTCCTCAGGTACCCCCAGACAGTACAAAAATACTGATTGAGGAGGTCTCTAAAAGCTCATTTTAGTACCAGTGTGTATGGACTACAGTAACCCCTCAGTTTTACACTGAGCAGTATTTGTGCATTCAGTCTAAAGCAGATTTTTTCTGAGAACCGAACTGTATTACCTCCACCAGGCCAGCGGTGGCAGTAATACACTGAAAAGATGTCAAGTGCCATAAAAAGAAGAAGTTTTAAGTTTATTTAGTATTAGTAAGCCGTGCCCTGTCTACACATGTGGGTAGAGAGAGTTATTTCAACCTTTCTTTCATGTAAAAGTATTTGCACACTGTTAACCACTAACCACTAATGCTAACCGCTAATGCTAACGTTAAAGTTTTCTGTTTCTGATTATTTATTTACCTTTAAATTTTCTTTAAGGGTAATGCATTAAACTGAGTTTAAAATTAAATTAAAGTGTTCTGGGAGCAGATTTGGGAGCATATTTAGGGTTTATACTATAAAAATAGGCATTTTAAGGCATTTTTTACCAAAACACAACAACGCCGTTTTTCACTCTACGCTTTCTTGGAACGTAACCCCCGCAAAAAAACAGGGAATTACTGAACTCTAGTTGATCAACAGTCTTCTCTACAAGTCAACAGAAGGTCTGTAATATGCAGTGCTACACCTACATAGTGACTGTATAACAAGGGTGTATCTAATAAAAGTGACCTGTGGGTGGAAATGAAAGATGGGTGTTTTCAATAAAGAAACCCGTGAGAATTTGATACTTTTGAGTCCAAGCAAAAGGTTGCTTGTCACAGCCATAACAGACAGCGACCAGATCAACAAGAAGTTCAGGGAGCATCTAAATAATGCAGGAGACGAGATGAAACACAGTAAATCTTTAATAAAGTGTCTTTTATGCAAATCGACATCCGAATGGATGCCATTGAGACATAACGGGGAAAGAGAGGGATTCCATGATACCATTGCTGTTCGACTTCTGATCTCTTGGGGTGCTGAGGGGGATTATGAATAAAATATCGAGTCTATATGAGTAGCTATGTGAACTTTTAATGAAAGGATGGGGGCTGTAGATGTTTGGGGGTAGAAAACTGTACATTATAATTAGCAACTGCGGAACATTGAGGCCTCCGGTAACAACCAAATAAGGCCGTTATGCAAAGTTCAAGACCATTCTGTGCTCAACTTTTCTGAGAAGGGTGGATTTTGACAGATGTCTGAGTCAGAAGTGAGGAGGCCTTCTAGACGCATGCTGGCTGGGCCGCGCAGCCCCGAGCTGGCGGGGCACGGCGACAGGGATGCGAGGAAGTCACGAAAGCATTAACAAAGCAATGAAATAAAGATGCACGGCTCCGACTGTCAGGCAGTGCGGCGCGAGCCTCGCTTGTGAAAGGGTATATGAGGGAAGCGCTGTTTGATCACTCCCCGAAATGGAAATGAAAGATATTCAGGACTTTAGAGCCAGAGATGTGTCTAACAAAACTAAACATTTATGACACTCCACAAAACTTAAGTCTGCGGAAGGGAGCCGGTTATGCAAGACGATCAAACGACAAGCAGAAAGTTGGCCACCTGCAAAAAAAACCACCCAAAAAATGTCTCTGCGCCGTTAGTGATGAGAATATAAATGCAAATTACTGTCTCGTCTCAGCGCTCCCCAAACAAATCAGCTCTCTGACGTTATGAACATGTCGGGCCGCCGGGGAGGAGACGGGAACGACGCCGCCGTGTCTCCTCAAACTCAGCAGGTCCTCGTCAGCTAATCTTCCCGTCTCACTGTGGATTTTTTCACTCTGACAGGACTGGATAATTCATGGGAGACATCCAAGCAGGGCGTAAAATAACTGGGGGCTTTTGATTTTAGGCCTAGGAGGATTGAAATTAGTGTTCGGTTTAGCGAGTTCACTGCTGTGTCTTAATCAAATCACAATAGCCTTGAGCAGTTCTCAGATTGCAGAGCTCTAACGAGATTGATGGGAGCACAGATGTACGAAACAACGCCCCTCCAGCCAGTTAAATTCAAAACCTGTTTCAGAATCTTATTTATAATTGGCAGTTTGACTTAAAAAATTACATCCCAATGCTTTCACTATTTTTTATTTGTACATTTTGTAACATTTGCAAATAACACTTTTTAAGGATATGGGAATCATGGGTGTCGCAGCTCGGCCAGTGGCCGGTAGGGGCCACTGCTTTGATTTAGTTTTGGGGCTTTTATTTTGGTATTTTGTGCATGTTTTGTTTCTTGTTTCACGTTTTCAGCTGTCCTGTGTTTAGTTAAGTGATAATGTTCTGTGATTGGTTTTCTGTCTGTGTCTGTTTAGTATTTAAGTTCTGGTCTTGTGGACCTCATTATCGGTCCATCGCCTCATTTATATATCTGTGTTCCATGTATCGGCCATTGAGCCAGGTTTGTGTTGTTTCATGTTTGTAAATAAAGTAAACACAGAAATGGATGCCTGCCTGCCAGCCTGTCATCACTGGGCCAAAGTCTGATATTTTAACTGAAACATTTACAAAATTTAGACTAAGTATCTACTAGGCTTTGCATTTCTAAAAAAAAAAAAGACTCTTTATTTCATAACTTCATCATATTTAATCAGTTAACAAATACAACTGCAACAAAGAATGAGGTTAATTCCCTTAACCCTCACATTATTGATGAAATTAATTTCATTCAGTATAGAAGTCAAACAAACCCTTTGCCTTGATTCTGTAGGTCAAATCAAAACATCTGTCCTGTGCCTACACCATATCTATCAACATGCATTTTTAGTTTTTCTATAGTTATTTATACTGTTTGAGTTCATTGGTGCTCGGGACGGGACTATTTGTGGTCTTGATCACAATTTTGGTTTAAATTCAGTGTCTTTCCAGTATTCCCTTTCATAAAGCAAGCTGATGTTCCTCCCCTGACCTTCAAAAATTTGTATTCATCCAGTCGGGGGTCTTTCTCATCCCCGTCCGCTCACCAAACAAGCCCTGTGAGGGATTATCTTACCCGGCAGATGCTCCCCTGATGAGGCCAGGACAATGCCCCCCTGTCCCGCACCTCATGAATTTTGGATGCTCCGTGGAGGCGCCGATATTGCATGGGGTGATTTTTTCATCCCATATAATCACACAGAACAATGACATCAAATGTCGTGTCTTGTGTTTGTAGGAACATGATACAATGATATAAACCTGGTCGAGTGACAGATCGGCCCCTGGCACCAGCACCTGCTAGTCGCCATATTTAATGAAAACTCGGTTTGAAGCTCTATAAAACTCATAAAACCTTCAAGCTCTGTGAAACCCAACGTCAGGGACGGCCAATTCTTTCTCTTTCACGCGATTTCTAAGCATTTATCAAGGTTACCTTGCAAATATCCTTGCTTTGGGTTTGTAACTGACAAAGCAGATATGTACCACAGATAATGGCTCGAGCAAAAAATGCTAATTAAGATCAGAGTAATTATTAGTCTTGGGGCCAAACTCGTCCACCTTTCCTTACTGTCTCAATCTTTTACCCTCTCCTGTACCGTTCAAAAGAGCAGCGTCTGCATTTGTAAAGTAAATTTTGCTTTTATACGTTTTTGATAATAGCTTCCATTTAATTTAATGGTACCACTTTACAATTAGATAACTGTTATAAAGGGCTAATAAATGATGAGTAATCAGGTTGCTAATTAGGTATTTTGTTTATGAATAATTAAGAAGCAGTTACAAACATTGTAAGAGTTGTTATACATTAATGCAGACTCACTCGTGTTTTAATTGTAGTAGCATGTTAAAGACTTGATTAACATGAGAAAAATTCGCAACTAGCAAGATCTGAAATCTTCTAAATAGTGGGCCGGGATCAGTGTATGACCACTGTTATAACTTGTGTATAACTGCTTATTAATGATTTATAAACTATTAACAACCTGTTAATAATCATTTGCTTTGTAAAGTTGTATTGTAAAGTGGTCCCCGTTTGATTAGATTATGCAAAATATTCAACAGGTCCATCGTGCTTCCGGTCAGCCCCGACCTCACACTCCTGCAGCCGCAGCTATACACTGTTTTCTCAAAGGGACGCTCAAGAGCGCCCTCTATGTGCCCTAACTGCAAACTCCAGCCAGGACTGTATCCATGCAAAATTTGGCAGCGCTTTATTACCCACAATCAATCAGAGTGGATAGTTTTGTTTACAGCTGTCTGGAAAACATAGTGGGGTGAAAGACGAAAGTAAAATGTGTTGATTGCTGTAGCAATTAAGCTGCATTATGCTTTTTCGAGCTGCTGCAGATTAGCACATGAGCTCATTTAAAAATAAATAAATAAAATAAAAAGTATGACTGATATGCCACAGAAGTCCCAAACACAAGCATTTAAACCAGTGGTTCCCAACATTTTTTCCTTGAAGCCCCCCTTTGCCTGTGTCCAAGACAAGCCAGGCCCCCCAACACCAATTCCTACCCACACAGATGCACATATAATGATTGATTACAAAAAAAATCAGAGGGTTGTAGGTTTTTGTTCTTATACTCTTCTACACACACACACACACACACACACACACACACACATACACACACATACACACACACACAAACATTTCTCAGACTTTGAGATTTTATTAATTTAATGCATAGAAATATAATTTTGGTAACCTCAGTGCAGAAAAAATCTCTAGCGCCCCCCTAAGGGGGACCCGGACCCCAGGTTGGGAACCGCTGATCTAAACTAAGCACCCCTGAGGGTTCTTGCCCTTGATAGGTAGAGGGTTCCTTTACACCAAGGTGTGGACATTGAAGATGCCACAGATCTATATATATATACATTGGCAATGGAAGCATTTGTAATGTGGGAGGACGCAGCGCACTACGTCTTGGATGTTGTCCAGGAGGGGAAAAGCAGGGGGGTGAAACAAAAGGTATTGAAAAGTCTGTCCCTGCTATAATGGGTTCCGGCGCCCATGCATACACACGTACATCCCGGAGGAAATTCACCCGAGTGAAGCAGTTGGCTGTCGACGATGGTGCCCAGGGAGCAGTGTGTGGGGACGGTACCTAGCTCAGTGCTCAGTGATGCCATTGGCAGCCAACAGTTGGTTGTAAGGGATCTTCTCCCAGCTGGTCCTACTTTTGGTTTAGCATTGGCTTAGTTATAGAGTATGATGGGGAAGCACAAGCTAGCAGGTGGGAACCAGCCATGAATAAGCTGAAACTTGGGAAAAATGCCCCCCAGACTTTTTTGGGGTAGGAAAGAAAACATTTTTCTTGACAGAGTGCAGGCAAACGATGGAGTGTCAATGTTTAGTGGGAACATCTGGCCACCACAAACAGCTAAATACACCCAAAACACACACACACACACACACACACACACACACACACACACACACACACACACACACACACACACACAC
>JBBPDE010238810.1:0-12157 GCA_037974605.1 Nannopetersius ansorgii | reverse complement strand
AGGAGGATGTTGAGGAGAGACTGAGTGTGTTGGGAGGAGGATGCTGAGGAGAGGCTGAGTGTGTTGGGAGGAGGATGTTGAGGATGGAACAGCAGGGATGGGGAGAAGAGGAAGGCCTAGTCTGAGATTTATGGTTGTGGTGAGGGAGGAAGATGCAGAGGACAGACGGAAATGGAAAAAGTTGAGCTGCTGTGGAGACCCCTAATCGGGAGCAGCCGGAAGTTAAATACAGAATCTTGAATCTGCTTTGACTCGTCTGTTCAAATACTCATGTTTTCAAGTGTGCACTGTGTAACATTGTGAGGAACACTGTGAGGAATACTGTGAGGAACACTGCTGTATGGCCACTTCATACCTGCGCACTAATCCCAGAGAAACCTTGAAGAGAAACCCATCTGCTCCAAAAACCCCCATTCCATTGGCCCGTCCACAGCTGTCTATACACACCAGCTCTGGCTCCATGTCTTTATTGGCAATAATGAACTGCGAATAGACCAGATCTCCCACCTAGAGAAAATAAAACACAAATATACACACACACACACACACACACACACACACACACACACACACACACACACACACACACACACACACACACACATAAAAGTTCTGTTCAAAAAGGCAATTGCTTTTGTGACATTTCCCTGTCATGTGCAACACTACACCATTTTACCTAACAGTTAGGGCTGCACAATATATCATCTACTCATTACTGCAATATCGGTCTCTGTAATGCTGACACTCTTAAAGGCTGCAACATGCACAAGAACCTTCAACCAATCCCAGTGTTACAGACAGGGTGATCAATCACAGCTCTAGGTGAGTTACTGTGTGTTCTGATGAATTGAGGTCTTTATTTATTCCAACAAAAGTCAATTTAACTATCAAAAGTGAATTGATATATGGAGCACTGATGGATAAGAGCATCTGCTAAATGCAGTAAAAGTACATTTACATAATTTTGTGATGTCACAAAAACTATGATTTAAAAAGGGATGTTCTTGTACCTTAGTTCCCATTCCGTATATATTTAGTGGAAGGGGGCTTTAAAGCCTGTTTAACTCCAGAAAAGTGATGGTATGGGCACTTTAATATCTTGAAAAGCACCACAATCACAGTGTGTAGCAGTAAAATTGCAAAACTGACATTTGTCCATATCGGACCGATCTACTGCCAGTATTGCTACAATTAATAGCACTTAATTAATAGTGTTCATGTACTGATGGTTCTGTACCTGCACATTGGGTCTGTTCCTCTTGGTGGCTCCTTCAAACGCTAAGTAGGATAAGGACGCCTGCTCACTGCCTCCCACATCCACTTTAAAGATGTCCCCGGACTTTGCAGTCACTATACCGATAACACTCTCTCCCTTAGCTGGAACATACTGGAGAAAACGAAAAAAGGTAGTAAAAAAGTACATTAATAAGGTCCACCTCTTTTCCTGGTGAGGTAACTATTCAGCTAAGATCTAGTGTATGTGTGTGTTATGTTTATTACCCGTTTATGTTGAGAGTCTATCCAGTACAGATTGGGCTGTTTGTGTCGAAGGACTCCACTCTTATACACCAGGACTTCATCTCCGTCCCTACGGAGCCCTGGTCCACAGATGATCTTCTCAGATTTCACAGCACTGTCTTCTACAGCGGACAGGTCGAAGGAGAACACATCTCCCGGTAACAGCACGTCCCCGATCTTCTCCTTAAAACAGGAGTGAATGATCTCCATCTCTGAAACACGCTCCTCCACTCTCTCTGAACACGTGGGACGGGACCACGTGACCACAACAGCAGCGGCGACAGAAGAGACTTCAAAATAAAGGCCTTCACTACACTGTACACAAGGACACACCTGTTTTTCAGGGTTTGGGCTATGTCCCTTATTTCCAGTCAAGGGTAATTTTAATGCTTTAGCATACCAAGGCATTTGGGCCAATTTTGTGGACACAGTTTGGGGAAGAATCTTTTCTATTCCAGCATGACTGTGCCCCAGTGCACAAAGCGAGCCCAACCCCATCCAACACCTTTGGGATGAACTGGAACATAAATTGTGAGCCAGACCTTGTCCAACATCATGGCCTAATCTCATTAATGCTCTACAAAATAATGTACGCAAATTCCCACAGAAACTTCAGAATCTTGTGGAAAGCCTTCCAAGAAGAGTGCGAGCTGTTATAGCTGCAAAGGAGGGGTGAATCAAATATTAAAGTCTATGGATTTTAATGCAATGTCATTAAAGTCCCTGTTAGTGTAATGGTCAGGCGTTCCAATTCTTTTGTTCATATAGTGGATTTCATATAGTAATTTTTCTAAATTATATGGTGATATTTTCTCAGAATATGCTGCAAATGTGTATCTAACATTTTGTTGAGTTGGCATTAGGTTCTTTATTTATATACAGAAACGTCTCAAGATAAATATGAAATTAAATTATTATCTAATTAGTTTCTTGGCATAAATAGATTTTTAAAGTGTTCTGTTCAAATGCAATAAACTCCAATAATATACAATATTCAGCATTTACGAAACAACATTAAGCGTGTCACTGGTCAGAGTCGCAGTAGTAAAGAAGTTAGTTATTTCTTCCCCACCCGTTTTCGTGCTCGACGTCCGTCGCCGAGCTGTTATTAGCCAATCACCGCACCGGAGGTCGTTCCCACCAGCCAATCACAGTGTAAATGCGTCGGAAAACGGGTGGGGGGGGAAATCATGCTAAACAAACTGCTGTTCCTCTTCCATCTTCCTCATATGAGGGTTTCTCCTCAGGGGGTTATTTTTTCACTCTTTCACTTAGTCACAGCACTTCAGAAAGTACCAGAATCTCATTTGCTTCGTTATTTTGATCAGCGCGTCTTATTTTAACCTGTATAAGGTACTGGAGAGCACTAGCGAACTAGCTTACTAGCTTCAAAGTTTGTTTACGGTTCTGACAAAACAGTCTTTAAACTGAAAGATTTGAATAGTTTTAGCAATAAAGGTTTGAGAAACCCAAGTACCCGATGGATCCGGAGGTGTCAGTGATGCTTCACTGTGCTCCCTCTCAGGGTCTGAAGGAACATCAGATTCAAATAGAGATCTCCACCAGGTATCTATCTCGCCCCCAATCTCCCTCCTCTCTCTCTCGCTCTCTTGTCAGTGAGACTTCATATCTCTCTCTTTCTCTCTCACTGTCTCTCATTTCAATGAGACTCCATCTCTCTCTATCTAATTTCAGAGAGACTTCTCTCTCCCACATTTCATTGACACTACTGTAGATCTCTCTCGCTTGCATTTCAATGAGACTCCATCTCTCTCTCTTTCTCTCTCGCACTCTCTCTCTCTCACTCCCACATTTTATCGACACTACAGTGCATCTCTCTCGCTTGCATTTCAATGAGACTCCATCTCTCTCTCTCACAACATATCACAGTGCTGAACCATTGCTAAAACATCACTTTGCAGAAGATGCAGCAGGAGGTGTTTACTTCTCATGCATACTCTCTCCAGGTTTAATCGCAGAAGTGTTCCTGAGATTGAGCAGCGCATTGAGGAAGTGTGGAACAACAGGGTGGCCAAAGAGCCATGGCTTTTCAACGGGGCCAAGTTCAGACTGCACTCTGCAGAACTGTCCACTGCAAGCATTCCCAGCACTTCCATAAACGGTGTTGTAGATAGTGAAGTTACACAGACATTAAACTCTGACATGGCACAGAGTGAAACCCAGTCTGCATGCTGTAAGGGTGAAGAAACATCTCTCACCCCAGTATTATTATCATCAAACAGCGAGAAAAGAAATCCTGCAGAGCATCAAGTAGTTCTCAACTTACAGTTGGGTTTGACCTGCTATAAAGACTTTCTGGGAACTAACTGGTCACAGGAGGCTGTGAGCATTCAGGAACGTGGACAGGTGGAGTTTGGTGACCCCAAGGCTTTCCTGGCCCAGCCTCTTGGAGTTGGTGCTGTCCTGGTCACCTCAGATGGACAGGTGGTCCTGCTCCGCAGGAGTCAGAAGGTTGCAGAGGCAGCGGGTCTCCTGGACATACCTGGTGGTCACCCAGAGCCTAAGGTGAAGTAAGGAGTGTTTAAAACGGGATGGCAACTCTAACACCTGTTTTGCATTTGGTTGGTCAACATATAATTAAACTGTCACATCACCACACTGTAACTATCATGTGAGTAATACGCTATAAGGACAAAAGTATTGGGACACACCTGCTTACTTCCAATTAGGGGCTTAATGCTTCAGCAGACCAAGACATTTTGGAAAACACCATGCTTCTAACTTTATGTACACAGTTTGGGGAAGAACCTTTTCTGTTCCAGCATGACAGTGCACAAAGCAAGCTCCATAAAGACATGGTTGTTTGAGTTCGGTGTGGAGGAACTTCACTGGCCCACACAGAGCCCTGACCTTAACCCCAGCCAGCATCCAGCAGAACTGGAATTGAGATTGTAAGCCATCTGACCTCAGAAATGTTCTACAGAATGAATGAGCACAAATTCTAAAATCTTATGCAAAGCCTTCCAAGAGGAGTGGAAGCTGTGATAGCTGCAAAGGGGGATCAGGTGTCCCAATACTTTTGTCCATAGTGTATATCTGGACCAAATGGCCTGATCTGTTGTGCTTACGGGGTGAGAGAGGTTTCATATTATGTGAAAATTCTAAAACTTGAGTTACTTGTAACTTGAGTTTATCACCTTGTGTATGAAGTTCATGGGACTGAATGCATCAGCACCAACTATTGTCCTTGATTGCACCAAAGTATGTGTATTCAAGTAGTGTTTCCTCTTTTATACTGAACAGCTTGCTTCAGCCCAGGAAGGGATTGAAGCTGATTAGGTATGTTAGATCAGGGAAAACACGAAAATATCACAGGGAATATAATATTAGGATCCGCTGAGTTTAAATGTGTGTCAGTGAATTGTAAACGATCCATGCAGGCATCACTTCTCCTTTTGACCTTCACTTTCAGGCTGTGTGTCAGGGGGTGAGTGAAGAAGCCATCAATGTGGACCTCATGCAGGGCTGTGAGAGAGCTGTGGTTGCAGAACTGTTCTCCTCTGTGTGTGCAGAAATCAGAGATGAGGTATGTTTGCTTCTTACAACAGATGTTTGAAATCTTTCCCGTGGAGTATTAGGTACATTTGAGATTTAGATCTCTCAAGTCAAGTAGGTTTACAGTCATTTCAGCCACATACACAGTAGCCACGAAACTACGTTCCTCCAAGACGGGTGCAACACAAGTAATAGCAAGTGCAACGGAGGAAATGTAATTAATCAACAGGACAAGACAATAAAACAGTACAGTCAGCAAAAGCTGCTATAGTACAATTTGAATCATCAGAGACTCGTCCCACCAGTGTCTCTCTCACCTGCTAAAATGGGGCAAATGCTTCAGGAAGCCAAAACAGAGGAGCTTCTCTCCTCAGGCCTAAGACTGTCAGTCAGGATACAACAAAACAACTTTAAACTGTTTACCATAACAAACTGAACTCTCTACCTTTATAACAAACTGGTGTCTCACCTGACATCTGTCCTTTATGTCTGTACATCAGCCAGCACACTGTCCTTTACAGCACAGATTTTTGTGTTCTATTACATTTTTGCACATTGTACAGATCTTGTTTCTAACGGCAGTGTTTATTTGGAATATACTTTATGTATATTTTTATTACCTTTGTTTAATATCTTCAAATGTTTTATGTGATAACTTCATTGCAGTCTCATCTGTGACTCAGCGGCACATTTCACTTCATGCCATTACTAAGTATGAGAAAACTACATTTTGAATGAATACACTATTACGACACAACCTTTCTAGCAATGAAGTGGTTGTGAGAACAGCAATAAATGCTTACGCAAATAATGGCAGCACAGGACAGAGAACATGCAATATATTTCTGATATACTGACATATGTGGTGTGGTGATTCTTGTACTTCAGTGTTTATGTGTAAAAAGCATTTGAGTATCTTATGTCTGCAGGTGAATGTTCCACTCAGCTTCCTCAGTGAACCTGTACTGATGGGAATAGCACTGAATCACACTAGTGCAGGACGACCTAGTGCAGAGTTTTACACAAGGTACAATCCACAAGTCATGGTCTGTATTTGTTTGCACTGTTAATCAGCCCCTACAATTTAGTTGTATGTGTAGCATCCTGCTTAAGGACAATGACAAAGGCATATATATCTATCTACATAAGACATGTCATGAAGAACTTGCGCTGACCATATTCTTTCTTGATGAACTCTTTTAAACATACAACACTTTAAATTTGTCTGTGACCAGGTGTTCTTTGACCATGACAGCTGTGAAGGACTTTTATTGGCTCGGTGGTCCAGAAGCTCATGAATCCACAGACATTGTGTTTCTGAGCAGAGCGGTAGGGAGATTCTCAATAGCTGCATCAAATAATTGAGCTGGGGCACCTCTAGAGGACTCCATCGATTTTGATTAGAAATGTCCAAACTGAACCTGCATAACAAAAAAACAACCTTCTTAAATATTGTGTCCTTTGTAGGAGATCCTGCGTTTGGATGAAAACGCCCCCTTGTGGTCAGAGCTGTGCCCCTCGGCAAAAGGAGCAGTGCTGCTGTATCAACTAGTGCAGCCTGATGGAGTTTAATATAAATGAAAATAAGTTTTAGAAGCAAATTTGAAACAACAGATGAGAATTTACATTCATTTATTTTTATATGTGCATTGACAGCGTATGACATTTGTGGTTTTAACAAACATAAGCCCCAACACACCATAAAAATAATTCACATTGCAGAAATGTATAAAACCACACTTTAATACTTTGAAGTATGCAGTTGTCAAGTATATTTTTTTCTTTCCAGATTGTATGAAACATTTTTTACTTCAGATTTTAAGAGTAATCTCTTTTTCTATTATATTTTCAAATGTACTTAAAAATTCTCTTCATATTAAAGAAAGCAGTTAAATCCTTTTGTTAAAACCTAAAAAATGTTTGTTTGTAGTCCAAAGGTATTTTAACACTGTTCAGAGAGTATAAAAAGTTTGCAGCTTTCAATTGGAAAGGTATCTTGTTGCTTCCATCAAAACAAGACATTTGGTGACTAAGTTATTAATTACTAAACAAATTGAAGGGCCTTGAAGGAAAATGTGTATGAGGTGTGTGTGAAGAAAAGGATCCCATGCTGGAAAGTCTTCTCCACATGAGTTTGCTGTACTGTCCCAAATTACAGTATAAGAGAACATAATGTGTTTACAGATTGTGAAGAGTACAGGCTATAAAAGCAGAGGCTGTCTTGATAGAATCTGTAAATGGGGAACATGACAAAAGCTAAATAAAAATATTTGGCCTTTCTGCTTGTTTACCAAAAAACGTGATTTCCAATATTATAATCTTGGTTGCTATAGTAACTGTGACTTTGGTCACCTGTGCTCCACTGAAAGAGAAAGAAACGAGAAACAAATTTAGGCAAGAAAGTAAGTCTGTGAGGCAGAATGATTTGATTACAGTTCTATAGAAAACAATTCATCATGAAGACTTAAATCACAGCTCGGGTCTCTCTCACCTGTCCTGTGCATGGCTGGTAATAGTCCCTGTAGCACTGTGGATCGCTGTTGCAACCATATGGTTGCACAACAGACGAGGGCTGCCAACCCTGAAGATGCAAAAAGCATTGAATAATGAGGTTTAATTAAACTACTGAGTGCACAACCTCTAGTATGTGGATAATGAATGTCTAGAGTACATACATATTGTTTCTGTTGTCCCCACTGTGATAGACTGTATGGATGGGGACTCCAACCTAGAAAAGCACAGAAGTAATTTGTGTCCTTTTCACAACACAACAAACTGGGTATTCTCTAGGGCTGCACAATACATCATCTGGTAATCGTTATTACAATATTAAGTTTCAATATACTGCTACTGTAAAAGGCAATATGCAAATGAGCCTCTGAGCAATCACAGCTCCAGGCGAGTTACTTGGTGTTCTCCATTTAATCAAACAAGTCAAATTAATAATCTATATAGGTTTTGTTGAATCTGTGTATGAATGGGCGGGGCTAAACTGGTACAGCCGGAATAAGGCATTTTGTGACATCACAAAAACGTAATTTGAAAACAGGCTTTTCTGTAGCTTATTTTCCATAGATCGACTGTACATGGCTAGAGGGAGTAAACATACTATTTGAAACAGATTTTACAGCTTTTTAATTACAGGAAAGTGCTGATATATTGCAATGCTGACATTTTGTCTATATCACTCAGCCCTAGTATTCACCATCATTAGCACGTTATCCCAGTTCTCTTACCATACGCTCGAACGCGATTCATGATTAGTTTGGGGTGCTTGTTTTGCCGTTTCCTGCGCTTGGGTGGCGCTGGTAAGAGACATCTGGCCTCCTCTTTATATGCTGTAAGGAGTCTTTCTGCCTCTTCACGGGGGAGTTCGACAAACAGCACCTCCTCCAGGAGCTCCCCTTGCTCTGGGAGCGTGAAACTCACTGCAGTCCCATGAACAGAAGAGAATAAAACGCTGCAGCTAGGTCAAAGTCATTTACTATAACAGCTCAAAATGAAAATAGAACTTGTAGTTCCTTAAAAGGGCTGTTTATTGTCATGCCAACTGCTGTCCTTGCATTGCAAAGTATCTCCTAATGCACACGGCATACCAGATAATGCTGCTCTTGCATGTTTTTTGTACAGGGCCTATCTGTCAGCAAAGAGCACTTTTAAACTTTTTGTTTTGGACTGAGGCCAAAAAGGAAAGCTTCCAGCACCTTCAGTATGCCAAGAACTCATTGCAGTTTAATCTTTATCATTCTTATTTCCAATTCGGAAGGGTCCCCGAGTTTCACAGGTTTGTGTTTCTCTACCCTGATATAACCTGATTTTAGCCAAGAAAGAATCTGAGCATGAAAAACTCAAAAAGTATTGTAAAAATGTTTAGTAACAACTGGTATGATTACAAAATCATTACATGATTATTAAATATTGATCTTGGATGAACATGTAATTTTCTTTTTCTATTTCTTTCTCAAAAACCAATAGTCTTAAAGAGAGATGCCCTGATAACATGTTTATTCAGAAGTGATACTGAAACCTTGCATTACAGTCAATACTGATACAAAACACTAAATGTATGGTCATGGAGAGCACTGTGGCTGTTAAACACCACAGATTTTAAACTCTGCCTCAGTTCTGCACGTTAGTGTCTCCGGGAGACGTGTGCTATTCACAACAGCAGAATTTTCAAAAGGACCCTGATAAGGAATCACATCTGTAAAGAATGACACTGTTGCGGCTGACCTTTGCTCTTTAGCAGAGATATTTCAGGGACCTCCACACCCTCGTCCTCCCTCTGCCGCTGGAGACGCCTCTTCCACTCCACATCCGCCGGGACAACCACCACCGCCCTTCTCTGGTAACCACGGAAACGCAGCATCTTATGCTTCCGAGCAGATGGGTAAATGTTTGCCTGGGTAATTGAAGAGGGAACGGAAGGTGCAGTTGCAAACTGATTATTGTAAAAGTGCTTAGGACCTACATCTGCTGCAGCAAAGTTTTGCCTATGCTCAGTTACCAACTGGTTACTTTTTTGTTTTTAAAAGCATTCGAGTGCCTCCTAAAACTTAAATTTTTTAACACATTAAAATATATGCTCACAGGTTCCTAAAGCCAGGTAAATACGGCATACCTTCTGTTGCCAGGCAATGACGGCTCTACAGATTTTTAATTTATACGGCAGTTAAGCTGCGAAACAGCTGCCTCAGGGATGAGGAGTCAACACAGTTCAGATGCACATAAATCATAAATCAAGTCGACTCTGCTGCAGCGCGACACATAGAAAATTAACCCGTATCAGGACCACGTCAGAAGCACCAGGATTTGATGAAAGGCAATGCAAAGAAGCCGCAAGACAAGATGATGAAAACAAGATGGAAACTGGCTCTTTATAAGGTGTAAACATAATCTGTGCTACAGAACTGACGTCTATTTTCATCTATAAAAGGCACTGGAAGCTTGGGGCTGCGGAACGGCAGATGTTGCTGGATTTAAGTGGAAAAAAAGATATGGAACATAAAACAGGCCTCCGTCATGTACCTAATTATTACACAGCATGTGTTCATCAAGTGGGAACATATAGTGTTGCTCTCTTAATTCTGGCAGCTGTGTCAAATCCTGCAATAGCTTTAAAATCAGCACAGACACAAATCTCTACTCCACCAGGGAGACCACACATGTTTACAGCTCAGAAGAGTCTGCTTATCCTAAGGCATCCTAGCAGTTATATAAGAGACTACACCCATAAAGTAAAGTGAAAGTGACCATTCTGTCATATGTGAACACACCACTGCGCACAGCGTGAACAGAACACAGTTCTAACTCTGTATTTAACCCATTCACTAAGTGAGGCAGCCAGGAACGGTGGGGATGGAACTTTGCTCAAGAAAACCTCAGAGGTGCCACTGGCAGTGTTGGGATTCGAACCCACGACTTCCTGATCGCAGGGCGTACTGCCCCAGTGCAGTGCACAGATGCGACATTCCACTCAGTTTCTTTTTTCTACAGATTTTTTCATTTTAATTTTATATAGACTTTATATTTTATACTGTTCTTGTCTCTGTGTCCTTGCTGTCATTACTTTAGCAATGTCCTCCAGGATCAAAGTTTTCTGATTCTGAAAAACAATGTATCACCTGGTCTAGAATGAAGTTCCTTCTTCTGTTTGCTGCTATTCTGATCAGGTGTGTGAGGCACTGCGTGGCCTGCTGCAGCACTACCTCCTTGTGTTCAGGGCCTGGTACCTGCAGGGGGTAAAGGAAAGAGAACAATAACACTGTTATATCAAAAACACATGAACAAATAAAATATACCTGGTTTTCTAAGTATACAAGTCCTGTTTGGAATGGAATATAAATGTCTATGCACTGCATACTAAATATATCCTAATATACACAATTAATAAAATGCTTTGCATGAATTCTTTATCATTATCAAAATTATAAAAATTCAAGAGACAAATAAAGAATCTTGTATCTTAAAGCCTATTTAATATTGAGAGCACAAAATGCTACAGTATGCACAGTGGTCCTCTACACAAACCAGTTTCCATTTCTGATTTGATCAGGGATGCACAGATGCCACGTTTTCCTACAGATATTAAGTACAGATACTGTAAATATGTAATAGGTGCCATAAATCTTTGTGTTCATACATTCCATGATGAATACAGCCTGGTCAGAAAATCTCACATTTGAATGGCTTCAGAGCTATGAATAGTAACATTTAGCACTGCTAATCTTTATGGCCCAGTTTCCCCGACAGGGATTAACACTAGTCCTGGACTATATTTCTCTTTCAATGGGAAATCTCCATTCACAATACTGTTTAGTGCGGGGCTAGGCTTAATCCCTATCTGGGAAACTTTGATGTACTGAAATATTTGTTGGTTATGCCTTCCCTCTAAATACTGAGGTTACTGCTGTTTACATTTTACTGCTTTTTGTCTAATACGTAACCTAATCCACAATATAATCCTAAATGATCTGCTGCTATTTCTGGTCTCTATTTTCAATGTGCCAGTATCGAGGACAATAAATTATACAATATTTGATGAATGAAATATTGATGAATAAACCATCTGTGATTTACCAGTGAATTCTAGTACACCACAAGCCATATTACACCGTGATTTTCATATTCTACCGTGATTTTCATATTCTACCCATACTGTTAATCTCCTGTATAGAATAAAAACGATTCTCTTTTTATTCAAGGTTTTCTGTATCGCTCTCACCCTCATGCACTGAAGGATGGCATTTGTGCTTAGCACACTGTAACACTTCTCTGGATTCTTGGCCATGTGGCTCTGAGCCCAGTGGCTCTTTCCTGATCCTGGCATGCCAACCATCATCAGTACCTGATGAGACAGAGACAGACATTTCAATTAGAAGATTAAAATTACATTTGGCCACCATGCTTGTATAAATGAGTGACTACTTCAAGTCACAGTATGTGTTAATCTCTTCAATAATTGCATAAAAGTAGGCTTTTATGATTATATCAGGACTTCTAAAACACATTTCTTAAAAAAAAGACAGAGGCTGTAAACAGTGTATAGTAGGGGTGTAACGGTACACAGATGTCACGGTTCGGTACGTACCTCGGTTTTGGGGTCACGGTTCGGTACGGTTCA
>JBBPDE010238756.1:0-12163 GCA_037974605.1 Nannopetersius ansorgii | reverse complement strand
ACTGGACGTTAGAAAGACGTCAAAAAAAAGACGTCATCTGGCGTCACAGTCTGCACCTTCAGAGGACCAAAATTCGATGTGCAAAAATGACCTAGAAAAGACGTCGCTTCGACGTGTCTGCGCAGTGGGTTAGCTGAGTAGTTTGCGAAGCAATGGGTGTTCTTCTTATGTCAGGGATGATTTGAAGGTTGCGGATAAAACAGTCAGAATTGCGTAATCCTATATCGAAATTCTCCTGTAAAAGTGAAGCTATTCTGAACAAACAAACACAAAATAAGCAGAAATAGCACTGTTAAAACATTGCAAAATCTGAAGAGATGCTGAGATTCGTGTGATGCACGCACCACCATATTGGTCTTATTTTTCACTTTTCTACAGCTTGACGATTGACAGATTCTTTCACAAATAACACCTTGAATTGTTAGTTAAGCATTGTCCCAAGATTCTGCTTGTCCTAGGTCATGCCTGGTTGTTAATTCACAATTGATAAATGAATTTGGCCACATGGGATATTCACAGTTAGGTTAAAGAATGTTTGAGCCATTGTCTCTATGTAGCAGTAGATACCATGTCCCTTGAAAATCGTAGCCAACACAAGCAGTAGAAATCCCCCAGAATATTCATATCTTTGTGAAGTCTTCTCTCCTGTTGAAGCTTAGCTTTCCCCCCTCATGGAGCTTGCAATTGTGCTGTAGATTTCCTACCAGGAGTGCCACTCCTGAGGGGGCAGGTCTATTCTCTCTCCTGACCTGAACAAAAGGCTCTAGATGATTGTGTCACAGAGGCCTTGCAGTTAGGATACATCTGCCCTTCTTCTTCTCTGGCAACATCAAGTTTCTACTTCTGTCACAAGACTTACCTGCCCACTGTTTGCCCAGTGTAGTGCGGCGGATTAACCCAATTGTGGATACAGCATGACAGTGTTGTTAGACCACACACTTTAATCTGAGAATGCTCTCACAAGAGAGTTGAGATTCCCACTGGGAACCTGCGTTCTGCCACACACAACACAATGTACATACAGAGCAGAATAGAACTGAAGTCTGCACAGTACCAGCTGGATTGGAGACAAGTTGAAACTCAGCACTGGCTTTTGCCTACTTCCTTGTTTCTATACACTGTGACGTGCGTCACTTCTGGGACCCCGTGCACATGACGTGACTGGTGTGTCACCAGACGGACCCAGCTGAGAGGATACCTGATGATGGTAGTTCTGTATAAGGGAAGGGTCCAGGATGAACCTGGGACCCAGGGCCGCTCCTCTGGACAGTAGCCTTCCCAGTCAAGTTGGTCATAGTGCATAGCATTGCGAGTCAAGGATCCCATGGACAGTGTAGTGAAAGTGAAAAGTGAAAGTGATCATTCGGTCATATGTGAACACACCACTGCACACAGTGTGAACAGCACGAAATTCACCCTCTGCATTTAACCCATTCACCAAGTAGGCAGCACCACCATCAATGATCCGGGGTGGAGGAGGAGCAGAAGCAGGAGGGACCAAGGGTGAGGTGAAGATCATCTTGACATGTGGAAGACAGGGTGGATCCAGAGATAAGCATGCAGTTGGAGCCGGAAGGTCAAAGCGTTTATCCAGTGGGTGATCTTGTAGGGTTCAATCAACTGGGGGATAAATTTCTTGAATTCAGAGCCAAACCCTGTCACAGACTGGGAAGAACTGTCCCAGTAGGTGCCGATGGCAGAGTTGCTGGGTGTGTCAGTCGTTGGCCCGCTGGATGGCAAAAACAGGCTTGCTGCCAGAGCTGTCAGCACTTGCGGACCTAACTTCCTTAAGAAAAAGAAAAGATTACATAGCATTAATAATGTTACAATTAAGAATTGTTTTCCCTTTCCTTTTACACCATCCAGAATTAAATAGATCAGAGAGAGTAGGATTTACCACATTAGACCTCTGTGGTGCTAACAATTAATCCAAATTCGTAAAGGGGATGAATGGGAGACCACTTTCATCACCACAAGGGAGCACCATGAAATGTTATGTCATACAGCTTCAATAATGTCCCCTCTGTCTTTTAAGCATTTGTTAATGAAGTCCTAGCAAAGTTTTCAGGTGAGTGTGTAAGTACAGGCCATATTGGATTGGCCAGCTCCCCACTCTGTAAACACAAGCTTTAATGGAATCTAGAAGCACATCTGGGATTCAGTAAGTTAAAGGAATTCTTCATGTCAGCTCTAATTCTTGCTACATGCTAATCTGGAACTCCCGTTCATCATAAAAGTTCATTCCTCCACAGAAGGAGTCTCCCAATGGCAAGCAGAATCTAATAAAATGCATTCCTGTGCTTTCAATCCTGGCTTTCCTCAGCAGAAAATAATTGTCAAAAAAACGAATTTCCAGCTATAAAATACATGTTAAGTAAAAACAGGCATTGCTTTAATTAGGCATCATTCCATTTTGGCAGATCACAGGAATTTGTAACACCTAAAATAAGTTAAATGCTATACCTAAGGCAGGCTAGATGGTCAAAGAGACATCAGTGAGGTCATAAAAACATACAGTTTTGTGTAACTCATGTTACTTCATTCACTCTCCACAGTGAACTCCCTGTATCATTCCACTACTGATTTTTCACAAACACTGAAAGGGAGTTTGGCACGGAACCAGAGAGGGAATTCTTAGAGTAGTGGCAGCTCAAAAACATCAAGGAGACCATCAGTATACCACAAATATATTCATCCATCCAAATGACAAGGAGAGAGATTGGCTGTCAAACATATATATTCATTTGAAATTATGATGCAGGAAATTAAGCATGAAATATTTCAAATAGTGCATCACTATTAACATATACAGAAAGTTATTCATCGTTCCAGGTTAAGATCATTTTTTGTGTTCTTGTGTACAAGAAGGAATTAGTCTAGACGTGCCTCCTCCTAGAGTCATAGTTGGACCCCTGCATACAAGGTTAAATCCATCTTGAACTCTTGGAGGTGTGGGAATGCTTAGTAGATTTGAAAGGGTATGGTCTGGAAAAGCAATGCTGGGTTCCAACATAAGACATCCTGCACTGTTTCCACTAGGGGAGCTAGCGAGCTAAGGATTGTGTTAAAGCAGTATTTCCTATTAAGTACAGTTTAAGGACTGAGAATATTCTGAGACATTGCAAAGTATCCAATGTGTATCCATCTTCCTGGTGTTTTGATCTATTTTGTTTTTAACGTGTGCCTCTAGCACACTCCTGTTGTTGTTTTTTTCTTTTGCTCTGTTTGCTGTGGATTACATGCTTTGCCTGACCTTCTTGACTTTGTTTATCCCTGTGATATTTAGACTGGTTAAAGGTATTTGATTTTAATAATACTTTAGTAATGTGGGGTGGGGGCTAATAGTACAATAGTACATAGTACATTCTTTTATAGGATCCACATGGTGAACAGTCATGTGATAAATGGTGCTTCATCACTCAGTGGACACCATGTGGGTAAATGCATTAAACAGCAAACGTTCTATTATGGTGATTGCTGTTTTATGAAGAAAGTGAAAGGAGTGTTACCTTCTTGACAAAAAAATAATAATAGTAAAATGTATTGGATTCCATATACACTGTAGTAATTCTCTGAGTGCGCTATGAGATTTGATAGGAATCCTGCAAAAAAATAAATCCTGTAGTATTAGTATAGAGGGAAACAGCCAAAACAGAATTTGCCAACAGCGTTACCTAGGGCTTTTCTTGCTCTAAGTGGTAGTAGTTGTATTGCGTTTCCCCCCCCCCCCCCCCCCCCCCCCCCCACCTTATTATTATTGTTGTTGTTGTTCATTATTAATCATTATTAATAATATCATTATTAATTGTTATTACTGTTGTTTTCATTAGTATTATTTCTTCTTATTCTTATTATTACAACCAAATATTACGACTGTTGTGTGTTGAAGGGCCTTAAAACCATGTTCTTTAGGACCCCCCAACCCAAGCTAACAGCAACTCTGGTGCGGCTGACTTTAGCGCCTGTGCGCTCTAAGGCCTCTCCGACACCGCGCAGCTGTTGACATTTCCACCACAGCCTTCTGCAAACCTCGAGCCCCTCCCAACCGGTTTTGTCATCAGCACGTAAGTGCCCACCTCTAAGCAAGCTGCAGCGAACCCCCCCCCTCCCCTCCCTCCCTCCACCAAGCAGGCCACCACCATCCCCGTCACACGTAAATGTTTATGTGCTTTTGTCACGCGCTCCAGAGCTTCGATCGCTCCGAACTTCGGACTCCAACTTCTGCCTTACAGCACAGGGCCGCCTTATCGCCCTCCCCTCTCTACCCCAACCCACTCCTGCCAGGACCAACCTCTTTTGGACTTTGAACGAGGGCAATTTGGTCTAATTTCTTATCCCATCCACACCTGGTGGACCCCAGCCCCCCCTCGACGGTGTGAAATAAGGATGACTTTAAAGTCCAGTAAGAATGAGCCCGCGGTCATTCTGGAGCGGGTCAGTGGAGTCCGCACGGCGCTCTCGGACCTCTATCTGGAACAGCTGCTGCAAAACAAGCCCAGAGCAGACAAGGTAAGTCCTCGGTCTCCTAACACAACACCTAATTTCATTTCATCTCCCTGTCTCCGTAGACGTTCCTCTCCTCTGCATCTTTCGCGTCTTTATGCGCGGTGTCTGTCTTTATTTGATGATACTATAATCCGTCGTATTTCTGGACAGGAGGATGCGCTGGCTGGTCCAGACTGGCGCAGCCCGGTTTTTTTCCTTAAGCACAATCGATCGCAGACCCCGACTTCAGCCCGTCCAGTAACCCGGGTAGGGGAGTGCATTTTCTGAAGGATAAGAGCAAAGCAAGTCAGTGAGAGCAGTCTGATATGAGATACACCACTGTGGAGTCACACTCGTAGTGGCCAAACAGTGGGCATAAGAACCAAACGTATTTTTAAATTAGATGGAAAAACACGATCGTATTATTTTGGACCCAACAAAGATATTGGTTTAGCCCCACTGGCTGTTCTGGATATAAAATGGCTAGATGTTACAGCCTCTGGTTCCCATCTCCACCAATGTGAAGGAAACTCATATGTTTCTCTTCAGTACAATCCCGTCAAACCACTCTAAATGACTTCAGCGGAGGAATTTCCCTTTAAGCGTCTACGGGAGCCTTTGGTGGAGCCCCCTATCATTGACAGTTGGTTCATTCCTAATCACATATATATATATATATATAATATATAAATGTATGTGTGCGTAAATGTTGATGTGCACTCTAAAGTCAGTCTTTTGTAGGGAAACAAAAAAATACTTTTTTGAACGAATGTGCTGTTGTTATTGGCCTGTTTTAATAAAAAAAAAAAAATGTTATGGAACACTTATTTTTTTAAAGCTCAGTTATTCCTCTTATTGGCTTTAGGCGTAGAGATAATATCCTTTCAAAGGACCTGTGAAGGTGTAGCTGGGGGAAGGGTAATGAATGAGTCCAATCTGCTCCCTATTGTCTCCTGAGCAGAACCTTTCAGACAACTGATGCGCTCTGTTTTAGCGCATGATTAGGAACTTTCAGCACAATTGTTCAGAGTGACTTGCCTTTGAGTGGATTTTGCTGACAGATTGGTTAACATAACAAGAACCAGTGAAACTTTGTGGGAATATGCAAGACACAAGGATTAAGTCTGTCTTTTTGTGCATGAGTCGCCTGTCCTTACACATGTACTGGTGGTTCGAAGTACTGTCTGACTGATGTAAATATGCTGTTTTTCTTTGATATCCAGCAGTTCTGAGAATAAGGTCTCCCAAACGCATGTTGAAGTATTTCGTTATTTGTTAGTATTGCCCATTGTTTTTAAAGAACTTTATTTTTTCAAGAAACATCATGGAATGCAGACCATGTCAAGAACCTATATGAACAACCTTTACTTTAGCATGGCCTTTTGGTAGAATAATGTTTGAGAGGTGCATAAGATTTTGTCTCAATGGACTCATAAAACTATATGAAATTCTTTGCGATGAGTATCACTAGGGTTTCACAGACACTGACAAAGATTGTGTAAATATATTACTACTTTACTTTATTAAAATGCCAGTTATGTTAGAATGCATTAACAATAATAGAAGCACCACTTCTCCATATTTTGGTACTGACTAGTCGGAAACCCAGCACTGCTTTTTGATGCCTATCCTTTTAGCTAATATCTTGGTTATTTTGGGAACTCCAGCTCTAAGCAGGTTTTCTCCATGAGAAAAGTCTGTTTAATGACCTGTGGCAAAAATCCATATCCATATATTGTCCATATATTGTTTTTTAGCATTAAAACATTTTTATTTAAAATGTCATCACCACATAGCCAAAAGGCTATTATTTCTACACATGTGCTAATACTTCGGATATCATAGAAGTGGCACAATTCCTAAATTACCCTAGTCTAGTAACTTGTAAGATATGTCTGATTTGGTCACATATTTGGCAGCAGTATACTATAGTTTGAGTATCTGATTTAGGAACAGTGCTGAAGTTTAAAATATTTTGTAGCATTTATTAGTAATATCACTGTTAAATTACGTAGTTCAGGGAATCTAACGACAATAGATTCAGTGGTCAACTGAAACAAAATCTTATAGTATACATCTTTTAACAATTTTGTTAGCCAATCTAAATGAACACATTGATGTTTTTGCTTGGAAGCTTGGAAGATATTTATGACCACACATATCTAGGTGTTCCATCAATGGGAACATATTATCTGTGTGCTACAAGCTGTAGCTTTAATGATCCCTTGAGTTTGAAGGAGGATTGCCCTTAGTTCAAAAGTGCTTTGGGGCCAAGACCAGCACTTTCTTGATTTTAGGCTTTGTGGAATTGCTAGGGTTAACATTAAATAATCCATGTATATTTCTGAAGCTCCAGCATCAGAATGTCAATATGTTTTGTTACCATGACAAATGCTAATGGCTACACATATGTTAATTTTTCTTTGCCTCCAGTGAATCAACACTGTCACTGGCAGTAGTCCATTGTTAGTCATCAGTCTGAAGAGGCCAAGTACACTATAAATAGACCGCCAGTCTGCCTGCCATACCATGTCTCATCACTGCAGTAGAAGCAGGGAAGTCTGGGAAGCAGCTTGGATATGGTTGCATAACGGGAAATGTGTCCTTGTTTATGCCAAAACAAAAGGACCTCGTGTAAATCCTTCTTTTTTTAGGTCAATCACCTTGAAAGATCATATTAGGCCAACAGCAGATAATCTCCACTGAAAGTCACAATATATTAGTTCCTATCCTGCATATTTTTGACATCAGAAAAAATAACATTTATAATGATATTGTCAATCATACTAACACTTGGTTTGAACTGCTAATTTTTATTTGTTGCTTTATTTGTTTTAAAAAAACAACTTAACTGTCCATCTAGAACAAAGGACATCATATCGTTTGCTGCAGTATTTTACATAATCATATTAGAAAAAAATATATATTTAAAAACATGGAACCCCAAACCCCATGACAACACTCAAATATAGACAGGGCCATTGTGGCCTGAAGCTTTACAATCAGCTAGAAAACAAATTATTCTGGTTAGTTGATGAAATATGTAATATGCCATTAGGATAGCAACAATATTTTATTATGCAATGAAGACATATAAAAATGCTATGTTCAATGATTATATCTGAAAATGCCTGGCATGTATTCAGCGAAGATCGATTTTAATAAAACTGAAGAAAGACTGTTAAATACTATTAATTGTAATCTTAGTTAATGATAAAAAAAAGCCCTTTGTTGGCCAGATGTGGACAAAACTGATGTTATATCCACTGTAACAATATTATTCTTTTAACTCTGTTACAACCTTTATTGGGCTTTTACTGTTTACCCATTTACTTTACTCTCTCACCTTTTGTCAGCCTTCTGTACATTTTGTTCTCTTGAGACTTGCATATGTTAAATGCCTCTCATATTTCTCAGTGTAGGGCAGAAGGAATTAGACTGTGGTGACACTGACACACCATAAGGGAAAAAGAGAGGCAGGGAACACAAGTTGTTTTTCTCTGTGGTGTTTGTCACGTGATAGGCATAATTTTGCAAGTAGGAAGTGTGCAGTGCAGAGGAAGCCTCAAGCTACAGTACCCTAACAGACAATTGTTTTGCACCCGGAGACACACTCGATCAAGGGCTTTATGACAAGCAATCCTTGAAAATGCAACATCCCTATTTTATTCATTACATTCATCTGTAGCATTTGCTTGGGGAATTATATTTGTAGTAATTATCTTTTTTAAGAAAATGCTTAGGCTTAAATCCAAGAAGATACACAGATTCCCGGACTTTATCTAATGCGTCTGATTAAATTAAAAAGATAATATGAGTGGTTTCTGCTGAAACTGCATAGAGTATTCACAGCTTTACAAACTTCTAATCAATGTGAATGCCTTACATTGTTCCAGAAAGATTAATTACACTTTATCTAATAAGACATATCATCTAAATGAGTGTAGGTGTAGTTTGTTGCTTATAAAACTAAATCAGCAACTTCACAGATACATAATGAGTTTAAATGTAAGGTACATCTGCTGATATATCTACATTGAAAAGACATGACTGTGAATATTTTAGTAATTGAATCCAGATATGTTTGTAAATTCTTAAGTCGTCTGATGTATGTGGTATATCAGAATGATCTCTAAAGAAGACCAAACAAGGACAAGTTGCATGGAGGCTGGACAGAGCTCTCAGGATCAAACAGAATAGTGTAGTATGCAGTCACAATTCCTGTTTGGAAGCTAATTTTGAGAGAGAACCAGTTTAAAGCAGTTTCTTGTTTAACATATTATGTAATGGTAATTTCAGCAAATGAATCACTTAACTTTGAGAAGTCTGAGAAGACCTTAGCTTGCATATTCCTTTCTGTCTGTGGGTAAGTAAGTTAGCTTTAGCTGACCCAGGCTGTTTTGAGTCCACACAAATGTTGATTAGCACAGTGATAGCAGCTAACCTTTGGGTTAGCTACTTGGGTAGTTTCCAAAAGGCACGTGACTTTGAGACAGCATGAGTCAGCAAGGGGTTCTTACTCAGAAAGGTGTTGTACTTCCTCAATTAGATGGTCAGTTGTGCAAGGGTGGCTGTCTCTGCTGCAGGCCGGTTTCAGCTGGTCCTGGATTAGATATGGATTGAAGTCCAGAATATAAAACATTGACATGTGAATTAAAGATGTTTAGAATATGGGTACAGTCTGTAATCTCTTGGGGTCAGTTCAAATGTATTGGTAAGTTAAAGGTGATATAAAACTGGCCTCCAGGAGCTTCTCCTAGCACATGAGTGGTTATGTTTCAGCCAAATACTGCTTTATTACTGGCTTAGCAGTACCCAGCAAATGAGCCTTGATCATAATGCTGATGAGCCATTTTCTCTTCTACTTTAGTCCTGTGTCCACAAAGAAGCCAAATGGATTGGTTTACAATGTATGAACAAATTTGCTCATGTATAGGGTGTATAGACTGTCCCTTTATGGAGGCATATTAAACTGACTGAGAAAGAAAAATTTTAATGAGCATATTTGAATCCCCATACACACTCTCTCTCTCTCTCTCTCTCTCTCTCTCTCTCTCTGCATATTTGAATCCCCATACACACACTCTCTAAATGTGATGCTGAACATATTATCTCGCTCTATGACACTGCTTACAAGCTCTGCAGTGCCTTTCGATCTTGAGTTAAAGCATGCGGCCATCTTGAGTTTCAAGGCACGAGAAGGAAGCAGATTATGAAGAACATCTGTTTTGGCTGTTATATGCTCATGCCCATCACACTGACCCTCACCTGATCTGATACCAGTTAGTAAAGTGTCACTTTGCATCATGCAATGTTATTTTATCTTTCTTACTCTCCATTCCAGAGCCACACAGGGATCTTTAATTTATAAGTTACCCTTCTATGCGTGATTGGCAATAATAAAATAAACATCCAATGTGCTCTGAGCACATTCTGTGTATGATAAGAATGTAATTACCATTGGAGCATAACATAAAAAGACCAGGGGCTTTCAATTAGTGTTATCCAACAGAATGCCTCAATTTCAACCTTTCAGTGAGAAAGTCATTTAAAACATAAAGGTTTTAAATCCATAGACTATTAACCATCCTAAAGCTTCTGTGTCTTTTATGGAATTTCTGGTTTATCAGTGCCCAGTGTCGCTGTACTGACAGGAAGTCCTTTGTATCCTGAGCTCTTCTGCTTGCTATTGCTCATTCTTGTGCAGAGCAAAGAGGAAGGGTCAGCAGTAATTTCTCTGACCTCAGCATTTTTCTGTGCAACAGTCTTAGTCTTTGTGTTTCAGCAGACTACAAGTCAGATATGAATTTAGTCTAAGCTGTTTGTGAAGACATGGTTTGAGAATTTGTTAATACATGATGTTTGAACATTTCTCTATATCCTGATTACATACAACAAATAAATCATACTCCTGAAACACTGGTGTCTGACATACTGAAACTGTAAAACTGATCATTTAACGTCCTAACTGGAAGATAACATTGGCATTATGTTTGTAAGTGTATGCTTTAATGCAAACAAAGCCATGTTCTTTACTGATTAGATGTGTGTTGTTCTGATGACCTGAATAATATAGTTAGAAAACCTCTCAAAACAGCTAATTCTTGGTCTCTCGAATGCAAGAGCATCTGTGTGAGTGAGCCTATGTCTGCTCGTTGTGCTTCACTGAAGCGATAAGAGGACGTTCATACAAAGTCTGAAGAGTTGGCTTGCCCACAAAGAGTCAAGGTTATAAACACAGGAATGTGCTTGGCGATCAAAACAGAGCAGTATTTGTGCAAGTTAAGAAAAACTATCAAATGCCTCTGGTGTAAAAGATGTGACTCATATTGTTGGGATGAAGTGAGAATTATACATTAAGTGTAAAATAAATGTCAGGTATTAATGTATGGAGCTGTTAATAAATAACTCGGTGCTATAGTGATGCATGGTCACTTTATAAAGTTTACAGTCCTTGCCTAATATTCAGTAGAAAACTGAAAAAACAATCCAAAGGACATGTCAGCACTCTAGGACATTATTTTAGCATCACTAACACTAAGAAAGCATGAGTTCATTAACACATAAAACATAATGAAAAATAGTGTAACACTACATGTAAACTTAGAAGGCACACCAGGTTTTCCAAGTATATCTTGCTTGATCTCTTTTTAGTGTCTCAGACATTGTGAAAGCACAGGGGTCCAAAGTCCCTCCAAAGTCATATGTGAATGATGGTCTTTAACCTTTGGTATGAAGATGATTGCATAAGTACATATATCAGCAGAACTGCACTATACATGAGCATGTCAAAGTCATCGACATCCACACATCCATGGCCATATATGAGGATTAACAGCTCTTTTCCAGCAGCAGTAGTTGTTGGATTATAACAGTGTGGTCACGTCAGCACACCAGACAGCGAAAGGGGCAGCATTGAGAACAGCAAAGCTTACTTTTTGGTGCTTATGTTAAATCTTAACTTCTTGCTTTTGGTAGGCTTTTATTATTAGTAATGTGCATCTTGCTAGAAAATCTCATTGATCTCCTTGACACAAGGAAAGGAACTTTCAAGTTTGACAAATTGCAACAACAAATGACTCTGTGAGTGGCATTTGATAATGCTAAGAGGTTTACATAAACTACCTTTCACCAAGCTCCCAGTGTGTTCCTGCTGATCGAAACAATAAATGCTGTGACTTACGGTAACTGCCGCCTTCCACTTCCAGGATGCTGTTCTATTGTCCAACAAAGCTGGACACATAACCATGACAACCATGGTAGCTGTATCATGTATTTTGTGATCTAATGAGGTGTTGAAAATGTGGATGTTTAATCTTTAACCCAGAGCAAATGTCACAACTACGGATCTGCTTTGAACTAGAACTAAAAGCTTTTAACGTCAGATATGCCATTGCAAAGTGGAAGTACTGTCACTGTATGGATTTGTATTATGTAAATATTCCTCTGCATATTTGAGTTTTGACATATTTGACATATTCATACATTTAAGCTTACTGTTTCTGGCCCTAATGTGACCTTGTTGATAACAATTTTCTCTGAAAACTTCTGTTTTCTCACAACAGTAGTGTTAAACCGGGGAAAGTATAGTCATGTAAAGCACTCCTCTGTGTGTGTGTGTGTGTGTGTGTGTGTGTGTGTGTGTGTGTGTGTGTGTGTGTGTGTGTGTGTGTGTGTG
>JBBPDE010238736.1:0-10064 GCA_037974605.1 Nannopetersius ansorgii | reverse complement strand
AAAAACTGCTGCAGTCTGTGCTGTTTGCTGGTGATATAAACCATTTTTGTTTGTACAAATTTAAATAAAAAAAACCGTATAGCGTTCATGACTTGTTTCAGCATTGTACATTTAGTTCATTCATATAATTAAAGTAACTTGTGGAAGGGGAAACTAGCCAGCCAACAAGCTGTGCATAATGGTAGACGGTGCTAATATTGTTGACCTGCTTTTGGCAAAACCATATAGTAGTCTTCTTCAAAAGGAGAGTCTAAGAATTAAACAGCAGGGCAGACCAACGCCCAAGATTGATTTGGTACAAAAGTCAAGAGAAAATAGCAGGCATTTTCAGCTCTCCTGGTATGACAAGGTGCACTGGCTGACTGGATGTGCTGTGACTAAGAAAATGTACCGTTGGCCTCTTGATGAAACCTTCTCAGAATTTACATACAAATAACATAATGAATTTTATGATGAAGGCCTAATATTAGCTACCCCTGTTTCAAAGACTAGTAGCTGCCACTGGTGGTAATCTACCCCACTCTATGTGCTCAGTCATGGGTGTAGCGTGATTGCACTGCTCAGCCTCAGTGTGCCCACTTTATTTGGAATGGATTCAGCTTTCCATCTCTTCATACTTGATAATAGATGCAAAAACTGACTATTATCCTGACCTGCAACATCATGCTGGCTCACAACCCACCAGAAAGCACTGGACTTCAAAACATTTGTGTCAATAATCAATGGGTCGACCTGTCCCTCAACAATTAACACTGGGACCTTAAAAATAAATCCATACAACTCAATAGCCAAGTCACATATACCCAGAGAACTAGTCTGCTTACCTCCACACAACATCTGCACTAAGCATGGTTGACCCAGTATGCAACATACCCTTCAAATCAACTTTGCCCTGCACAAATACAGACGTGTAAAACAGACTGTGACTGTGCACAGCTGTCTATTTTACTTGATTTTAGCAATGTCTGACACAAATATGAATACACAGACACAAACAATGTCATCATCTACATTGGTGAGAAAACCAATGAAGGCTTTCTAGTTTCCCTGAGATGACCTCAGTCTCTGTGCAGCCCCAACTGTGGCAGAGCCAAATGCATGCCTCACACACCAAACTGATTACTTCAGTTTGGAGTAAAAAATAACAAAATTACTGGTGCACCGTCTAGACGCTTTTTGTCTTGTAATTTACGACAAAGATTAAGGTGTCAAATATTTGCATACCTTCTTATCTTTATCAGAAATAAGAGCTTCATTTCCTTCCTTTCTGTTCTCTACATAGGTGGCCATGCAAATAGTTGAGGTGCATTGGGGAGTTCTCCTTTTGTTTTACAGTGAGTTCTCCTTTTGTTGTGAGGGTACTTTGTTGTTTCGGGAGTTCACAGTGATTCTACAATTAGAATCAGAATCAGAAAACTTGGTCCTGGAGGAATATGCTTAGGCTACAATCACCTCAGAGGTGTTCCTCACTATAAAAAATAATATAAACATGAATTCAAAATAAATCTCCCCAGAAAATACTCTGCAATATATACACTCTTTATGCTATATAAATAGTATATTGTGATCAGTAAGGGAGGTGGACCTAAAAACAATTAATAAATAAATAAATAAATAAAGTTACTGTTTATGTCATTCAAAGTCTGCTTGAAGCTCTCTATTGAGCTGGATTGGTGAAATGAAGTTTTTTGTTGAGGGCCTTTGTAGAATGCTTTAAGCTAATCATTCTTTAAATTTATTTTTAATCATTCGTTTTACAGGCTAAAGTGCACATTTGGGTTTTGAGATTGAGCCAGTGCAAGTGGTCTCTGCAGGAGAACAGTTTCAGTTCCACAAGAACAATTCCGTCATGACCACAAACTTTACATTTTAAAAGTGAGTCATATGCAGCTGTGATGTGCAGCAGGAGTGTGTGGAGCTCGCCCACATGCTCACAGGTGACCCACTCTGTGCTCTCGACCTGAATTATATGAGTTCTGAAACAAAACAAAATCAAACAAACGGCCTGAAATGCTGAAAGGCCTAGTTTTCCTTTGAGAGACGGATCACACTGTAAGTCCCGAAAGGATGTTTATTGTCTGGAGAGCTCTTCTTCTGCTAGGTGTGTATGGCATTTCGTTATTACTCTAAATGAATGCTCCATTCATATAGCGATTAATCTTCAAATTATAATACAAAGAACAATGGTAATAATGATATGATGACAGTTCATTCTATAGCATTGTAAGCACCTGATATTTAATTGGTAAATATGTAGTAATTACAAGTAATTGCTGATACGTTTTTTGCAAATATATAGTAATATATGTGAAAAGTACCATGCAGCAATGTGCGTAATGACAAATGGTCACATTTTACTTTATACTTACAATCTAAATAATGAGACATAATGATTATAATTTGGAAATTAATGTAAATTAATGCAAAATGTATTTTTTTTCAGTACATTAATTCAGTTCATAGTTAAACATTTATGACAAAGTCTCCTATAATTCCATAGTGTCAGGACTGTAAAAGAAAGTGGTATAAACAGGAATTGCACAGAAACTACCTTGGCTTTGTTATATGCAGTAACCACACATACCACCAGGTATTATGTTCTCTGTAATATAATGTAAACCAGATTGTAAAAATGCTTTTTTTAAAAAAAAAAATAGACATCCTACTGCTTGATGCTATAAACAAATATATACAAAGCTACATAGTCGTGCTTACATGGCCAGACACACAGAGGCTTGTTGCAAACTACTTAAAAATGTATACAGAAAAACCCTCAGTTTAACACAGATTTTTTCTGAGAATCGAACTGCATTACCGCCACCAGTTTAGTGGTGGCGGTAATACACTGAAAAGTTGTCAACCGCCATAAAAATAAAAAGAAGCCTCATGCAGCATGTAGCATGACTGCTCAATGTCTTGTCTTCATACCCTCCCTCAATGTTCAACAATTATCTCAGTTTATCTAGTACTAGTAAGCTGTGCCCTGTCTAAACATGCGGGTAGAGAGAGTTATTTCAACGCTTTTTTGCGCGCTGCTAATGCTAGCCGCTAATTCTAAAGTTTTTTTAAGCAATAAACTTTACATTTTCTTCAAGCGTAATGCATTAAACTGAGTTTAAAATGAAATCAAAGTGTACTGGGCTTTACACTATAAAAATAGTAATTTTTAGGCGTTGTTTTGCCAAATCACAACAGCGTGTTTTTTCACAATACGCAGGTGCTCTTGGAACGTAACCTCCATGAAGAGCAGGGATTATTGTATTTTTAAAATTTATAACTTACTTGGTACAAGAACACTTTATTGTAGGGAACTGGTGAGGTGATTTAAATGAAATGTTACACTCCATAATAATATATATTTTTAATGAGTAATAATTAATTGTTTATGTATGCAACTGAGCTAATGCAACGCAGCATCACTTTCCAATTCAGAGAAAAGCCTATTAGTTATTGGTCTTATGCTGATATGACAGGGCATGCCCATGCATCCTGGTAAAATACTCTTCATGGATGGCAAACCTTACCATCACCAGTAAAAAAAAAAGTGTGAGTAATTTACAGTAATCTCATGTGAGTTATGTAGAGGTTACCTGAAATAAGAGTGGAGTTTTACACAAAATCTTATTCGGAGTTAATTTGGAGATTTTAACTAAATTCCCCAGACTGTAACACTTCAGAAGTTGGAAGTATGACGATGTACAAAATGTCTTGGACTGTCTTTCACTGGAAGTAAAAGGTCTAGCCCATACCCTGTTAAACCTTGTCCATATAATGCATGTTATAGCCTATAGGGTTAGTCTGCAGCTTTTTTCTCTTTTTCTTAAAGTAAGAACAGATACTTCTCACTAATCAACTGACTTAAAAACTAATTCCCTGCCCTCACCATCCATGCCCATACGATAATTTGGGCTTGGTAATTACTATAATTTTGCCTATGAAATAGTTCCCATACCATTCAATAAAATGGTACCAGGAATGCTAATACTAATAAGATAAGATAAACCTTTATTAGTCCCACAAGAGGGAAATTTGCATGGCTAATAATGATAATAATTACAATCCATTGTACACTTTTGCTCTGTTTTTCCCCCAGTCACCTTGTATTTATGTAGTGCAGAACCAAAAACAGAAGAGGCAGTAACCATAAAGGAGAAGATTGCAGACAAAGATGAGGGATCATGCATCACCATCAACTGCACATATAATGCTAAGAAAACCATGAAACTCTTCTGGTTTAAGGATCCAGTGTGGGATGACAAAAATAAAATGTTTAATGGGACCATTGTACACAGTAGTACAACAGAGCGTTCATCGTTACCTGAGTACTCCAGCAGAGTGGAATTCCTGGGGGATTCAAAAATTACAGAAAGAACCTCATGCACATTAAGAATGAACAATCTGCAGATGACTGACAGTGGAAACTACAGCTTTAGGTTCATCAATGGCGATTTAAAATTTATGAGTGAGCCCATGAATCTCATGGTAAAGGGTAAGTGCTCTTATCACTTTTTTGCATCTTTGGTGGTTGAGAAGAGCTTCTATTGGGTTCTGAGGGGTTTTGTTCTAGTTCATGTGCTCTTTTTGTGTTGGCTCTGTAGCCAATCCTTGCAAGGTCCATCTTAGCCCTCTGAAGAAATCATATAAGGAAGGTGAAGCAGTGACTCTGCAGTGCACTACATCAGCAGAATGTCCGGATTATCCTGAGTGGCTGACGCTCAAGTCAAGTGAAGCCTCCAGAGAAGAAAAAGCAGGTAAAAATATGGAAAAAGTCAATAAGCTGCAGCTGAACGTGACCTGGAAGGACAACGGGAGAACCTTGTCATGCCGACCGGCTAACAGTGTGGATGACTGCCAGACCAGGAATATCACCCTGACTGTAGAATGTAGGTACAGATGTACATAATTTACTATTCTGTCAGTTGTGATGATTTACAAAAGGCTGTTACTTTACATCAGGACACTCTGTGTGATTCAGAATTCATAATGGATTTTCCTTTCATACCACAATGTATTTATGAGTAAAAACACTCCAGTACAGAGTGAGAAGAAGGGTGATGATATTCTTGGGTCATTTTATTATAGTATCATTATCATTGAGGTGTGATGACAGTCAAAACTCAGAAGACATTTTAGAGATTTTTTCAGGACATTTGCAAGGGTAACAGGAAGATATTTTGATTTATTTCATTTGAAATGATGAATCATTTTAATATGATGAGGTAAACAAGATCAATATTTATTCACATGCATTCATACAGTGTTTTACCTTGGCTAAGTGAAAAAATAATCAGTTTATTTGGAACCTTTTTTAAACCCAAGGTCACTTTACAGATGGGTTAAACAGGTTGGTTAGTGAGTGGATAACCTTGCTGTCTTTAGAACAGGAGAATGCGGTTTGATTACAGCAATAAGAATTCTTGGGGAAGACTCCTAACACTACATACACCTATATCTGTGCTAAGCAAAATGACAAAAGCATCTGCTAAATCGTGTAAACGTAAGACACCATTAATCAAACAGTAACAGACACAAAACATAAAGCAAACAAGTTACAGAATGGAGAAGATAAAGTGGAAGGATCAGGAGGTGGGAGAAGAGGTCCAGCACTGATAGAACAGACACTTTTATTACACAAATTCTGAGGGTTTGTGTGTCAGTACTGCAAAAGCTTCTTCATAAGTCGTTTATTATTTATTGTCTTTTTTATTCATGGGCTTATGAAGATGCACCCAAAGAAACAAAGATTATAACAAACCCTATGGATGTGAAAGAAGGAGAAAGTATTACTCTCCACTGCTCCACCAACGCACATCCTGCTGCTTCTTACACATGGTTTAAAGGTGAAGATTCACTCAATCAGCTTTCCAGTGAGTATAAACTGCATCAGGCAAAATCAGAAGATAGTGGATCATACCGCTGTGAAGCCTCAAACAGCCTGGGGAAAGATAATTCATCTTCTGTAATTGATGTCAAATGTAAGTTGGAGAAAATTAAAACAAATCACCTATCAATCGCTATGATTTTACTATTTCTGTAATACAAGGTCATGGGGTTCAGAAACCAGCTACATATGAAGAAAGAGCTTTGAAAGTACATCCAAAAGTGACAGCAACATGATACCCTTCTGTCTTTTTGTCCCAGATGCTCCTAAAGGTGTAAACGTTATGGCAGAATCCAGTGAAGTCAAAGAGGGGGATGAACTCAAGCTGACATGTATCGTGCATAAGAGCAACCCAGAAAAATGGATTAACTACAGCTGGTACCAAAATAATAAAGAGCTTCAGGAATATAGCAATCAATCAATCCATTTTCCAAGCATAAAGCAAAGACAAGGTGGACAGTACCATTGTCAGGCATCAAATAGAATAGGATCCACAAAATCTCTACCAATTGTCATATCTGTGAAGTGTAAGTTTTCTGTTAATATACACAAACAAATCTAAACATGATAAAGTGTTAACATAACAAGAATTTATTTAGTAAAGGTACATTATGTTCTGCAATGTGAGCTCCCATTCTTTTTGCAAAACCAAGCAAATAAAAAATAATTAATAAATAAAATAAAATAATTTAATGATTTATTTGACACTTTTTATTATTATTTTTTTTTTATGTTATATATATATATGTGTGTGTGTATATATGTATATATAGTTTTTATGATTATTTATTATATTGTTTTTATTATTTATTGTATGTATTATTTCCCACACAGATGCTCCAGAAAGGACTAATATCAAAGGCGCACAACAAATAAAACTGGGTTATGCTCTTAACCTCAGTTGTGAAACATTTGCCAATCCTCCACCGTATGTTTATTTCTGGTACCATAAATCAGAAGTTGGTCAGAAGTATGTCATTCATTCAAACAACAAGTCCCAGTACCAGACTGAGAAGGTGGCCGTTTCAGATTCTGGATGGTATTTGTGCAGTCCCAGGAATACTATTGGTACAGGACTAAACTCCACTGAATTCCAAGTTCATGTTCTCTGTAAGTTTTTGTATTAATGTTTAATACTCATTCAAACCACCTTAGATGTGGCTCTCCATTCATGCTGAACCCATTATGGTGTTACGTTCTCTACAGGTAGATTTACAAAAAATGTTTTTCATCTTACAAGAAACGTGCAAAAACATTACATGTAGGGCTATTCAAGTTGCTGTTTTTTGTCATTTAGCTTGGGTTGGATTTCATTTCTCTTTAGTTGTCAGGTTTCTGCTGCTCTTACTTATAGCCTTTCAAACTACACTATCACTATCATCTTTAAATCCTCAGGAACAAATTTGTGGCTGGTTAGTTTAGTGGATAAAAGTGCTGATTTCCAAGCAGAAGAGTGTAGGTCCTATCCTGGGCAACACACCACACTACAGCACAATGTCCTTCTACACACCACACTACACCAATAAGAGTCTTTAGACACTCCAGACTAAACCAATAAAATTCCTTGGACAATCCAACCTACACTAATTAGAGTCCTTGGACACACTACATCACATCAATAAGAGTCTTTGGACAAGACCCCTAACACTACATTCATCTACACCTGTAATACTGAAAATTCAATGGTCACATTGGATAAAAGTATCTGCCAAATGATGTGAATGTAAGATTAATCTGTGTCATTTAGTGCAAAGGATCCAGTATGTAAATGTTCAGCTGTGCTATTCTAGAGATTTAGACCTGTTTTGCAACTCATATGGTCGGTTTACCAGACAGGGATTAAGCCTAGTCTTAGTCTACCCTTTCCTTTTCAATGGAAAATCTAAATTCACAGAACTACTTAATCCAGGATTAGGCTTAATCCCTGTCCGGGAAACCGACCCATAGTGTTTTGTCTCAGTTCGTCAGTGATCTAAAGAATGCTCATTATCTGGATCAGAGGTTTCAACTTGATGTCTGTTCACTGTAATCCTTAAAGGTTAATCCCAACAGATTCAACAGTTCCTGCTTTCAGATTCATCACACAGTTGACTTTAGTTTAGCTTCATGTTTTGGCTCATTCTCTACTTGATATGTTTTAATCTCTGATTCTGAAATGGCTGGCATTACTCATACTCACACTATTTGTGGTACATATATGAATACACATCCACACAATACAGTTTCTATTGTAAAACTATTTACCACTGAGAATATTATGGCCTTTGAACAAAATTATTTTAACGTTTTTTTTCACAGACCCACCAAGAAATGTGACTCTAGACATGCCAACAACTGTAAGAGAGGCCGAAAACCTCACCATCAGTTGCGCAGTGGAAAGTTATCCTGAGGCAAAGATCACATTGAGCAGGAATTCAAATTTAGAAGTCAAGGCAAACAGAAGTCAGGCCAACCTTTTAACCTTCTTTAGTATTGCGTCCAGGTCCCACGCAGGTCTCTACACCTGCACAGCGGAAAACACAGAGGGGAAAAACTCCACAAAACAACGTCTGAAGGTTTTCTGTGAGTAAAACTCTGCTTCCCTTTAAGCTGTTTTGAACGGTAAGCATATAATTCTGTACGGAAGAGGCTGTAAGTGGTGCAGTAATGTGAAAAACTGCTGGAAAAGTATATTTATATTAAACTTTGCAATCACTTATTATTTGTTATTAACTGATTGAAACATAAAGTAGACTCTAAAATGTAAACCATTGATGTACGTTTTTTTTTAAGGCGTTATAAACCAGCAATTGTTTATAGTTATATAGAGTAATAAGCTGTATTTTTCCCTTTCTGATCATTTCTCATCACAAATTACTATGAAGTGCTGGATTACTATGAAGGTCAGTTTTTCAAATATGAAGAAATCAGTTTTTCAAAACCCCTAGTTTGTCTGTTCAACTATTTTGTTACACCTTTCTACAAATTACTGTAACATTAACATTAACTAGAATATTGATATCACATTAGAAATATTTTATATGTCTAAAGTTCTTTTTATATTATTAAAACCAGTGATTACAACTTGAATGTGGATCAGTTGTTCTTAAACTGGACCTCATGGATTCCTCCTATCACTGCGAAACACAGTGTACTGAAACAAAATGTGCTTAACCTTACCTTAATCTACCCCTGAACATACACCAACCCCCTTAATTTGAATTAAGTGGCCGTAATTTGTGAATTTGATCCCTTAATTTTACCTTAAAACTAGATTTAAGGCATTGGTGTGAAACCAATATATCTTAAATTCAGGATGTTCTATTATTTAAGGAGCAAATTTGAAAAAGAAAGGTCAAAATTCAGAAGTTTTACTTTTAATCAAGCTTAATCTCTGCACTTATTCCCTTTCCTGTATAGGAAATTAAGGTCAAAATTTAGGTCATTTTAAGGGGCAAAATTAAGGGATTCATAGTACATAGTCCACACTCAGCTGAACACATGAATCATGGTGCATCTGGGATTCTGAGGTTTCCGAAGACTGTTTTGAGAACCACTGGTGTAAATGATGAACACACAACAACAACAACAACAACAACAACAACAACAACAACAAAACTAGTACTCAAAGACGAAACTGTAAACAATTTATCTATCCTAATGCTTTGCATTGTCTCTGCAGATGCTCCTAAAGATGTTCAAACATATGTGTCTTCAGAAAAGCACAAAGAGGGAAGTAGCCTCACACTGACATGTACAGCTCATTCAGAGCCCAATGTGACCCAGTACACCTGGAAGAAACAGTCCAGGATGCCAGCAGAGACCGTCGGAGAGGGACCACATCTAAATATCCATTCTTTGAACAAATTTGACTCCGGGAACTATTTCTGCACTGCCAGCAACGAAGTCGGCAACAACACTTCCGCTTCAGTACCGATCAAAGTTCAGTGTGCGTAAAAATATTTCCATACATAATTGCTGAATGTGAACAGCACAAAAACTTTCTTTGCATTTAACCCATTCACCAAGTGAAGCAGAGGGCAGCTTGGAACACAGTACCCGGGGAACAGTGTGTGAATGGTACCTCCACTAGCAGTCCTGGGATTTAAACCCACAACCTTCCAAAAGCACTAGGCACCAACTGCCCCAATCAGAATGCATCTCATGTTTTAGTTTCAAAGCTGAAGAAATCGCTATTAAAAAT
>JBBPDE010238688.1:4317-25838 GCA_037974605.1 Nannopetersius ansorgii | reverse complement strand
TGTTTGTGTGTGTGTGTGTGTGTGTGTGTGTGTGTGTGTGTGTGTGTGTGTGTGTGTGTGTGTGTGTGTGTGTGTGACAGGGAGCTAGGTGAGAATGTGACGGTTCCAGGTGATGTGCGGGTGTTGGAGGCATCGGGGAGGTTGGTGATGCCGGGGGGGATTGACGTAAACACCTGTCTGCAAAAGCCATTCCTGAGTACCGTCCCGGCTGACGACTTCTACCAGGGCAGCAGAGCTGCGCTCGCTGGGGGGACCACCATGATTAGTGAGTCACACAAAAAAAGGACTGTATGTGTATGTGTTTGTATGGGTCAGTGTGGGTTATTAGTATTATTAGTAGTAATGTTATTAGTAGTTTTTTATTTCATAATAAGATTTTTTTAAAAATGGGCTTATGGTGCACACTCCTAAGGAGAGCATTTTTGTGTGTGTGTGTTAGCGTGTGTGATGTAGCAGTGGGGGCTAAGTGTTACAGTGAGTTTGCTCTGGGCCTGGTGGCATCATGTAAATTTTTTGGGGGGTGGGGGTGTAATGGACAGAGGGTTGAACATTGGGGAAAATACTAAAAAAAAAAAGTTTTCCATGACATGCTTTTTTGTGTGCATCTGCGTGTGTGTGTGTGTGTGTGTGTGTGCGTGTGCGCAGTTGATCATGTCTATGTGAGGAGGGGTGAGTCGCTGCTGCAGATGTTTGAAAGGTGTTTGGAAGCTGCAGATCAGAAGAGCTGCTGTGATTTCTCTCTTCATGTGGACGTTCCAGAATGGAACGACTCCATCAGAGATGAACTCCACACACTCGTCGAGGAGAAAGGTATCTCTCTCTCGCTCTATCTGTGACTCCGAGTGTGTGTAAAAGTGTGTGTAACTGTCTTTCTCTCTCACACAGGTGTAAACTCTTTCCAGGTTTTTATGGCTTATAAGGATGTATGTCAGCTGTCTGATGGGCAGGTGAGAGGAAACATGGGATAGAAACCCACACACATATAACCTCCTTCTCCCAGATCGTCCTGCCCAGTTTTTATGTACACTAATATTTCTTCCCTCCTCTCTTATTCTGTCTGCCTATTGCTCTCTCTCACCCACCTCTCTTTCTCTCTCCCACCAGCTGTACGAGGTGATGGAATATCTGAGGGATTTAGGTGCAATTGTTCTGGTTCATGCAGAAAATGGAGACCTGATTGCTCAGGTATGGTGAGAGGAGCAGATCAGAGTGTATCATAAAAATGAGAGATTCCACCATACAAGGAACAGACAAACATCTAGTGTACAATAACGGCCAAAACTACACAGTAATGGCGTAGACTGCACAGTAACAACATAAACAGCATACTAATGGTATAAACTGCATAGTAATGGCAAATGAACTGTACAGCAATTGCAAAAACTGCACAGTAACTGTATGAACTATATAGAAACAGTGTCAAAACTGCATAGTAATGGTGTAAACTACACAAAAGGGCATATAAACTGCAAAATAACAGTAACTTAAACTGCATGGTAATGGTGTAAAAACTGCAGTAACAATGTGAAATGCACAGTAACAATGTAAACAGGAGAATAAACATATAAAAACTGCACAGTGACAACACAAACAACACAGGTACAAATTGCACAGTAATGAGCTTCTCTGTAATGGTGTCACTGCAAAGTATCATATAAACGGTACAGGAAAGGTGAAAACTGGCATAATGCTTTTCTTAACAGCACGCTGCCCTCAAGAAATCCTCACTAACTCTAACTCTACCCCTCCTCAACCCCAACAGCCTGTTCATCTTAACACACACATGCACAGCCACTTCCACAAGGACTGTTTTTTTTCACATAGAACCAAAGACTGATAAACACATACATGCTGCTGGTGTTTGCGCACTGGCACTTTGACTACTCATTCCATATTTTTCCTATCTGCGGAACATGCTGCTACTCAAATATGTTCTGGCAACTCAGATCTTTACTGTATATGTATTGTATATTTATATAGCTTACCCATTTACACATACTATAGAGATATACTGTCTGATTGCACTGTTTGTCTGTCTATATTATTTCTCAATTTTTTTATTCTAAATCTTATTTCTTCTAAGTATTTGTATATACACTGCTGATCCAGAGCTCTCGCCATTTTCATTTCCCTGTATACTTATATACGGTGAAATGACAACGTTTTTTTCACTTTGACTTTTGACTTTGACTAATGGCATAAGCTGCATACTAATGTAAAGTAATGGCATAAAAACTGCACAGTAACTATGTAAAAACTGCACAGTCACCACGTAAACAACAAAGCAACTGATTTCAAACTGCACAGTAACAGCATAAACTCTAAAGTAAACATAATAAACGGGACATTAAGTAGTATCAGCTGCCCTGTCTTGAGTTTCTTTGGGAACCCTTGTGAGAGTTTTATGATGTTTTCTCAGGAGCAGAATAAGATCCTCAGTCTGGGTATCACTGGACCAGAGGGACACGTACTGAGCAGGCCGGAGGAGGTATACACACGTTCATCCACACAACCACAAGGTTACGCCTCGTCAATTTGAGTGTGTTTGTTTAATTGTGACTCCTACTCTGCAGCTTGAGTCTGAGGCCGTGCTCCGAGCTGTTACCCTTGGCAATAGCACTAACTGTCCTGTCTACATCACCAAGGTGATGAGTAAAGGAGCTGCTGACATTGTGGCTGCGGCGAGAAAGAAAGGTACCTCCTTACACACCCCATCATGCATCACACTAATGGAGTCATCACACCCCCATCACACATCACACTAATGGAGTCATCACATAGTGCTGTTGTGGATATGTGTGCTTCTGCTGCTACATCAGTCTCATTATTGTTCCTTTGGTTTGTCTCTACAGGTTCGGTGGTGTTTGGTGAGCCAATCACAGCCGGCATCGCCACAGATGGCTCGCACTACTGGAGCAAAAACTGGGCCAAAGCTGCTGCATTTGTGACATCACCACCTCTGAGCCCTGACCCGACGACACCAGACCACCTGACCTCCATGCTAGCCTGGTAACCCACCGTCCTTCTGTCTGTGCAGTGGAGTGTGTGGGAGGCCTGAACTGACCTCTGAATTGTGCTGTTGAGTGTGCTGGGGGTCTGAGATGACAAATGTATTGTGACGTGTAGTGTGCAGAAGGTCTGAGCTGACTGAATGGCTGTATAGTAGAGTTTTATCAGTGTAATAGCTAATATTGACTACTTATTTTTAATTAACAGGAGCCTGAAAATGCAGATTACTCCTTGATTCACTGATATAGGTGTTTGTTTTATATTGATGGACCGTATATTGATACTGTATGTGTATGTGTGTGTGTGCTGTGCAGTGGGGAGCTGCAGGTGCTTGGCAGTGCACACTGTGTGTACTCTACTTCCCAGAAGGCTATTGGGAAAGATGACTTCAGTCTCATTCCTGAGGGAACAAACGGCATTGAGGAGAGAATGTCCTTCATCTGGGACAAAGGAGTGGTGAGATGCACCAACCTAACCTTTAGACCCCAACCACGACCCCTAGCCTGAACCACTGTCGGCCAAGCCTATGGGTTAAACCAAGTCGTTAGAGTGTTATAGCAGTGTTATTAGTGTAAATACTGCAATGCATCATGGAGGGCTGTGTGTTTGTCCTGCAGGCTTCTGGGAGGATGGATGAGAATCAGTTTGTAGCTGTTACAAGCACCAATGCCGCCAAGCTCTTTAACCTTTACCCCCGCAAGGGCAGGGTTGCCGTTGGCTCAGACGCTGATCTCGTCATCTGGGACCCTGACAAAATCCAAACCATCACGGCCAAATCTCAGTATTCGGTCAGACACAACACACAAAGGCATCTTTACTTATTAATTTTGGTGCTGCTTTTAAAACTTGTGTCTTTAACCTTTCCTCTTTCGTTCCCCTAAGATGGGAGAGTACAATATCTTCGAGGGGCAGGAGATTCGGGGTGGGCCGCAGGTGGTGCTGAGTCGGGGTCGGGTTGTTTTTGAAAACGAGACCCTCAGTGCTCAGTCTGGATCTGGATGCTTCATTCCACGGAAACCCTTCTCAGACTACGCCTACCAGCGCATTCGCATGAGGAACAAGGTACCCCCACCTCATATACCCACTGCCCACTTAGTCTACAGCAATTTAGCCCCACACACTCATCCTACAGCAGTTTTTTAAATAAGGGAAAAAACAGGGCAGCCCCTTTGAATAAAGCTCATTTACATATAGATCAGGTCTAAATATTTGTTTGGAGGGAAGGCGTGTGAATATATGGGGGTCAGAATATGTGTATATGTGTGTGTGCACAGGTCTCCGCTCTGAAAGGAGTTCCCCGTGGGGTGTATGATGGACCTGTCTGTGACGTTCCTCCTACTCCCAAATATTTAACCCCTGCACCTTCAGCTAAAACCTCTCCTGCCAAGAACCAGCCTCCTGCGGTCAGAAACCTGCACCTGTCCAACTTCAGCCTGTCAGGTGTGCAGCTCACACATTTCCGCTTCTCCTGTGTCCTGTACAGAAATAAACTACTGCTGCAATGAATGAAGCTCCACCTGACTTCTCTAGTATTTTCTATTCCAATAAATGGTGCAGCCACAAAGAATATATAAAAATAAAAATAAGGAGCCAAATTATTGTTATAAATTCTAGAGTCCACTCACCTGATCTTCACTCTGTTCTCTTTGCATCCCCACAGGACCAGAATACCCACAAGGTAACACACCCACACACTCACTCTGCTGTTTAAGACAGCCCTTCAGAATGAAGGGTTGGAAGTAACAGCTCAGAGTAAAATAAATATAAAAGTAAACTAATACGTAAAATGGCAACTAGTCTTATTTTATACAGAAAAACAGAACCAGTGTTAACTGATTTTGCATGATTCGGCACAGCTGTAAGAACAGATGAACTCCTTCTTAAAGCAAGTGTGGATTTGCACTGGGAACTAATAGCCACACCTCTGAGAGATGTCTTTTAACAGCATTTCACTGAGACTTTAAACCACGTAGGAAGTAGAGGTGGATAAAAAAATCAATGCAGATTTTTTTTGTATCACTATATTTTTTTATTTAGAAAGTATCAACATTCGTTTAATATAATTTTGGATTATTAGATTACTTAGACTTTGATAACCAGGCTGGACCTTGTTCTTCTCTTGCGAAGATGGGAACTGGTTGAGCCTGTGGTCAGTTGGTAGGAGGGGCTGTGTTAGTGTGCGGGATGTGTTAATAACTGGGCTATGCACAGTGTGTGATAAACTGCAGTCTTAGCATTAAATTTGGGCGCATTAAGTGCATCTTGCTGTGCATTTACGTGCATGTCCTCATACCTACACCTGGCCCACTGTGGAGCTTTACAAGGGATTGCTTTCTAATACACTTTTGGTCTGAAGTGCAGGTCATGACTAATTATAATGCAGTTACACACTGTAACACACTAATACAGTGCTATACATTGTAACATACCGTAACAAACTGTCACTGTAACACACATTTACATGCAGCTGTTGTGCTTTTGCTGTGATGTTCCCTCTTTAAAACAGCTTCTCAGGTGGATGAAAACGGTCCCCGCCGCGCCTGCCACCGTATTGTGGCGCCCCCTGGAGGACGCTCCAGCATCACCAGCCTGGGCTGACAGTGAAGCTCTTTCCCACTCACAACCAAACAAATGGTGCTTACGGCCTCTGCCCAGGGATACCTGCAGCAGAAGTGTTAGAGTGTGTGTGAGGGTGTGTGTATGTATGTGCATGTGGATTGTGGGTTACCTGCATGTCAAGTCTGATGCTGCTGTAAAGTGCTTAATGTGTTTTTCTCCTGGATGACATGCAACCCTGAACATCAAGAACAGTCCAGAAACATCAGACCTTGACTGAGCTCCTCTGACACCAACTATGGTCAATCAGTCAAGACGTTTTGGGAATGTGATTACAGTAAAATATCTGGGAGACTACTGACTTCAGCTCCAGTTCTGAACTCAACATGTCTCAACTGATCAATATCTGGGAGCAGTGGAACATCGTTGGAGGTCTGATGTTTCCCTGAACTGATCCTTTAAAGGAACACTCCTGTGTTTACCAGTCTCATCTGTGTCGGATGCTGTTTCAGTACTGTATTGTTTATCACCACTGACTGACACCGACTGACACCTCTTCCCTTTAAATAAACATTGGGATGTCTGTAATAGAGGCAGCGTGGCCAGAATTTACAGTCTTAAGGGGAGTCTCACAGTCTAAGTGATACAGATAGGTCCAGGTTTCAGGTTCTGATGTGAGGAAGATGCAAGCAGACAGGGTTCCAGGTAAACGTATTAGCAGTGGTGATGGACAGTGCGTTACATATCCAGCAGACCTGACATGGGGGTGATCGGAGGGTGGGGTGATGATGAGGAGACAACCTGCTGTGTGTTACGCTGTTTTTGTCATGAATTTATTCTCCGTTATTTCTCTCAGTGCTGTGATGTAGCTCAGAAACCTTCTGTGTTTAATAAACAAACCGAACAATTCTTTGAGCACAAACCTTCATTAAACACACACACGCACATACACACAGCCAAACAGGACTCAGGACTGCAGCGTCTCTCTCCTTCTGGGCATGCTGCATTCACATCCCTCTGTGTTTGTCATGCTTGAGAGAAAAGAGAAGAAAAAGAGAAATAGAGAGAGAGTGAGTGATGCAGACCTCTGATCCTATACCAGACTTCACCTCCCACACCTGCTCCTGAAGAATCTCCAAACATCAAAGAATGTGTCAATGAAATCAAAACTGATGCCTAATCTCAGACTCCGAATACATGGATTACCCCATGATTAACTGTTTAAAACAGAGTGGTTCATAGTGGGTGTGGTTTGAAACTCTGTGCAGGAGAGTGGTGGTGAATTTAGTCAAGTCAAATTTAACCATACCTCTGCAGCAAAGCACCCTCACAGAAAGTTATTCCATAAAATGGGTATGTTTGCACTGCCTGACACATGAAACGTTGCTCTACCAGAGTGTTGAGATACACGCAGCTCGTCTGATTCCTGCAACTCGTTTTATACCAATCCTACTCTGAACCCATTCTGGATTATGGGAGAATTGATTAAAATTGCAATCATTTGGAAGACTCTTTTATCCAAAGCAACTAACAATATGAGGACACACTGAAGTTTAAAGAGGTCAGATGAAGGTGAATTTCAGTCAAGGCTACAGAAGCTGTGTCATGTATGGTAGAGTAGGCTGGTCACCTGTAGGTGCGGTACTGAGAACAGATTGCACCCTCTCTGGGCAGGCTGTTTATCTCTGCACCTGCAAACAAACATGAACACCAGAGTTTTAATTTAAAATATTAGAATAAGAGGAGGGCAAATGAGGGAAACCAAACTGTGTGTAAGTAAAAGAGAGAGAGAGAGACTAACCTGCATGGCTGTTCATCTGTGTGTCCAGAAGAGGAACTCTTGCCAGCGAGGCTAGTCGAGACAAGAATCTGTCCTCTTCCATCTGTACAGATTAACACAAACATACACACCAAGTCATGTATCCATTCTCTGGGCCTTTTATCTCACTTGGGACGTGCGTGTGGAGCTCACAAGCTGCAGTCGATTGTTTCCTCATTTTAGGGCTGCAGGTGGCAGAGGAATATCAGAAGCTGTATCTCTATGTAGTTTTTCTTTATAAACATATGCCTTATTCATTTATTAAAGAAAGGGACCAAACAGAGGCTAACATCCGGTTCCATTCAACACCATTGTAAACATTTCTGACATGGCACATATTCTAGAATTTCTCTAGAATTAGCATTTCACACCAGATTCATTTTGAACCTCTCAATTCATGACAAAACAGGGCAGCTGGTGCTTAGGGAATTGCCCCTGTGATCAGAAGGCTGTGGGTCCAAATCCCAGGACTGCTACATTCACGGCATTTACCAGACGCGTTTATCCAGAGCCACTGTGTTGCTTGCATTCTGTTTCACTTGGCAAATGGATCAAATACAGGGAAAGAATTTAACATTGTTTACACTGTGTGCTGTGGTGTGTTCATGATTGACTATAAGGATTTATTAGTTAATAAGGTTTATTATTAATTAATAATAAATTCGCGTGTAATTCCCTTTTAAGATTGTTAATGATGCCTTTTAGCCGAAAGAAAATATAATGCTATTATACTATTAATATTCCTCTAGTATCATATTTGTATATTACAACAGATGTTAGGTTATACTTTATACAAAATATCTATTCGGTGGATACAATAAAAGGGAGCTGCGTTCCATATGGAACGGACCAATAGAAACGATCCGGGATAAAATCCTCGCGATCTGATTGCCTATCAGAGCTGTCCGTCAAGCCTCCCGTCTCCAAGGAGGACGAACTCAAAACAACGTCCCTCAGACGGCGGGCTCCAAATCGCCCGAGGTAAAAAAATGAACATGGGAATACGGGGTTCATCTTCTTAAACGCGAAGTGTAGTTGCTTTAAAGCGTGTCTGTTTGTAAATAAGTTGCTTAAAAGTTGTGCGTTATAGCAGTTTTGGTTAGCCATGTAGCGACAAGGCTGAAGTTAGCGTCTTAGTAGAATTACCAATTCCACCTTAAAATGGTGCAGCACATTAAGGTGGAATGAAGAATTCGACCAAGAAGCTAACTCCACTCGTGTATTTTTCCCAGCACTACTTAATCTTTCATTTGCCTTTTCACTTATGATGGTAGAAGAAACGTTACTTATTTAACATCATTATCAACCAGCTATGGCTTGTGTTGGTGAGGGCAAGGCTGATTTCTCCCCCCTGATGGAGACTACAGTTCTGACTGGTTTTCCCCAATGTTCCAGCTCAGAAATGTCCTTCTCGTTGGAGGAGCTGTGCGCCACGGTGAACGTCTCCTATGAGGGGGTGAAAAATATCCACCGTGGCCGAGATGGAGAGACAGGGCAGAACAGCACAGGTATCTGTTAAAAACAGCCACCCCCACCCAAAACAACCCCTAACACAACTCCTCCTGCTGCCACTGAACATATCGGGCAGAGCTAAATTATAGTGGCTCTTTCCCTTCATAACCCATATAATAGGACTGGATAAACCGTATAATTGGGCAGCTGGTGGCTTTGTGGTTATTGAGCCCCCCCTGCAATCGAAAGGCAATGGGTATGAATCCCAGGACTGGCAGTGACACCACTGAGGTATTCTTGAGGTACTGTCCCCACACACTGCTCCCTGGGCACTGCATTCCTGGCTGCCGACTGCTTCGCTTGGAAGAATGGATCCAGTTAACAATTCCGTGGTATTCACACTGTGTGTTGTGTTCATGTACGACAAAGGGACACCTTACTTGTTGCATGCTATGGGTAACACATTAGTATTGCGATATTGCTTCATATTACATTTGCGCTGCTTTTCACAGCATTGAAGGTCCTGAAATTAAAAAGACTTAAAATCTATAAACAGTTGTTTGAAGGGTGTTCACTCCCCCCATCCATACAATTCATTTATGGTAAATAAGTTACAAAAACAGCTCAGTTTCAAATAGTGGTGTTTGTGATGTCATGAAAACAACACAATTAAATATAGCTCATTCTGGTTACAGCAGTCGAGCCCCACCCATTCATACACCAACACCTTTAATGGGTAAAAGTTTGTTGGATTATTTCAACTAATGGAGCTGTGATTGATCAGCCTGTCAAACGCTGTGATTGGTTAGAGGCTAATTTGCATACTGCAGTCTTGCAGTAGGGAAAAAAGTTATTTTTTCCCCCTCATAACATACTTTAAGTGGGCCACATGACAGAAAAACAGTATTTTCTTCACTTTCTAGAATGCTAGTTTAGTGTAAATATAATCGCATTGCTGAATGAAGCATCCAAAAAAAAAAAAAAAAAACAATTCCAAAAACAGTTGTAAATGTACCCAATATACCAAAAAGACTGTAATTGAATAGTCTGCATCGCGGCATAAGTATTTAGTTGTGGTAATAATGCATATGTTTTAAGTTTAACAACAGTGATTAAATTGAGCTTCTTTAGCAGATAATAATTTTGTATCTTATTCTTCCATATTGATGTTTTTTGGCTGTGGGTATTGTTCTGATATAGGCATATATACTGAACGTATACAAGCGGAGCATAATGTTCTTGAAGAACAGAGCAGAGCTTCAGCAGGAGCAGAAAGAGGTAAGACAAAATGTACAGTAAAGCACTCATACACTATCCAGTCCTTTTCCACCAGTTTTCCAAACTGTAACAGAGTGGCTTTGGTATGAAACAGTTCATTGTAGAGACTCTGAAGATATTTTTTCACAGTTGTTATGAAGGGATCCAAATGTCTCCAATAGAGATGTTCCGATACCATTTTTCCCCTCCCGATACTGATTCCGATACCGAATACTGATTCCGTATCGGCCGATACCGAGTACTGATCCGATACCTGGGTTTGTATCTGTATATACGGCTGTAGATACTACTAGCCCTGTATTAATTGACAGAATGATTTGATGCTGTGGCAACACGACACGACTTCCTGCGTTCACATTCTGAGCAGCGAAGAACTGATTTCCAATTTGCAGCATTAAGCAAAGCTAGCGGGCATAACTAGGTTATGTTTAGGAAAATGGTATCGGATCGGTACGTGGACTCAAATACTCGCTGATACCGATGCCGGATTTTTTGGTGGTATCAGCAGCATTTCCGATACTAGTATCCGAATCGGAACAACACTAGTCTCCAACACAGGTACAGTGTTTCATACAGAATGATGTCGGTGGTTAAATAGCAGCTAAAACTTAATCAGTTGGCTTTGAGGACTATTTTGCCTCACAACACCCTGCATGTATTCCTACACCATGAATAGGTTTAGTTTTAGGACCAAAAGCTTCTCAAGCTGGTACAACAATGTCAGGCAGTGCAACCGTTACCATAACAATTTCTTGGGCTAACTTTCTGTGACAGAGTTTAGAGGCAGATGACTGGTTCCATTCACCATGACTCGTTAAGTTTCTCCAGAAGGTTGAAGTCTCATAAATGTTTTGGGTATAGTGGATCTAACATTATGCCTTGTTGAGATTTTTGTTCTGGGATTTCTATATAAACTGTAACTGAACCATTGTTTCATTTCATGGTCTTTTTGCAGTTTCTGACAGTGAATCAGAAGAGGCTGAGCCTTATCAGCAAAAAGGGAAGAGAGGACCAGAAAACTGGAAACGTAACATCCAAAAAAGAAGGCGGATGAAGGGGAAGTCCTACAGCGGAAAACAGAAAGATGTGGGTGAGGTCACCAGAGCGGCACGCGTTATGGGACCAGGTTGCGTGTCAGAGGCATGCAAGAAATCTGCCAAACGTTTTTGCCATACTTTCAGTGAGGAAGACCGTAAGGGTATCTTCCAGCACTTCTGGCAGAAGATGACCTGGGAGGAAAGGAGGGTCTACGTGTCCAGGCTAGTCGATAATTCTCCAGTGGCGAGGAAGAGGTCAGTGAGTCAGGATTCAAGGCGGTTATCCACTCTCTCCTACCATCTCAGTTTAGATGGTCAGAGAAAGAGGGTGTGCAAAAAGTTTTTTTTGTCCACGCTGGGGCTAGGAGAGTGGTCAGTTGCACACTGGGTGCAAACCAACGAGTCTGAGAACAGCAGCCAGACAGCTGTTGAAAACGAAGCTCTAGCGTCTCTCCAGGCCTTTCTTAGGGACTTGCCAAAACTGCCCTCTCATTATTGCCAGTCCTTATCCTCCAAGTTATACTTGGAGCCCATGTTCCAGTCCATGTCTGAGCTGCACAGGCTTTACAAGCGTCACTGTGAGGAAGAGCTGCACACAACCCCACTGTCCAGACAGATTCTAATGGATGAGTTCACCCATTTGAATTTGGCCTTATACCACCCAACGAAAGAGCAGTGTGACAGCAGCAGCTCACACAAAGCAGATCATGAGGAAGAGGAGGGGTGCCAAAACCACTACAGGATAAAAGAGGAGCCATTTGAGGAAAAGGCAGAAGAAAGCACCACAGACAGTGGGAAAATTATGGTGTCCTGTATGGATCTGCAGGCTCTTCTTCTTTGCCCAAAGTTGAATGCATCTCCCTTCTACTGTAAGACTAAGTTGGCTATGCATAACTTCACTCTCTACAACTTGGCCAACCATAGCAATGGCAGTCAAATATGGCAAGAAGGAGAAGATGGACTGTCTGCAAATGAGTTTGCCTCTAGTCACTGATCATCATCAAGATGACAATGTTTTATTTATTCTGTGTTTCACAAACCTAAGCTCGTTTTACAGTAGCTTTGGCCATTTGTGCTCTCCTCCTATCCACATCCTGAGTTCTCCAAAGGACAGTAGACTGTTAGATGCTCAGCGATGGCCTGACAGTAGGCAGTAGGCTTGGTATGTCAGGGAGTTTTTGCTGGTGTTGTCCAGAGACAGGAGGAAACATCCACCTAGCTCTGAGAGAAGATGCTACACTGTTCATGGAACAGCCAATCCAGGACATGGTCCAGCTCCTTGTCAGATGTTGTGGTGAGGGAGGTTCGGGCCACAGTGGCATTAAGGTTTATGAGCCAGAGGAGCAGGTTGTCCATACAAAACATAACCACAGTAACCTGCAGCAGCCCATTTGCTGAGAGCTGCTTGTTAAAGGGCCCATGTCCTGCCATGCATTTTTGCCATTGAGATCTCCAACACCATTACGTTTTTTTTTTTAACCAAAAATTTGAGCAGGGTAAATTATGGGCAGCACTGTGATTTTGGGCTGTCCCAGACGCAAGATGGCATGAAATTTCAGTCGTGTCTCCAAAATGGGCAGTTATGATGGTCCTGGGAAAAAAATTCTGACAGTGTCAGAAGTTTAGGATAACCATCTCACAGTATGAACGCTGCTATGCCTTGTATTCATTAACCAACCAATGGGAATGCTTGATTCTCACTCAGCTTCATTCTTTAGCATTGCAGTGGTGCAGATGGATGCGGAAGATGTTTATTCTTCTGTACTGATACTAACTCGCATCATAACCCATTGTGCAGTAGATACTCATTGTATGCTTCACATCTGACCCAGTACTCAAGATTATTAGCTCATGTTGCTTAGCGTAAGAACACCTGCTCCGTACTATTCATTTATTTAGTTAGTTTTATATATACATTTATCATAGATGAACTGCACTACATGCCTCACATTGGCCCTAATAAACAAGGATTTAAACATTACATGCTATGTACGCTACAATGTGTGTATTAATGGGCAGTGTGTGCGATTGGTGTTGGGGGTGGGCGGTGTCGGGATGGTATTGGGGCGAGAGAAAACAGACATTCCAATATTCTAAAGTCACTGTGCCTCGTGCCGCTCTGCTTACATACTCACAAACAGCCGTCCATCATACTCTCCACTTTGAGATCAGACTCACTAAGAACAGATGTCTCATCGGTCTTAAAGAGAGACTACATGTTTTCCTTCAAATAAATGACCTAAGTATTAAAAAACTATTACCTAAGTATTCTGTTTTTCATTTTAAACTTAATGTATTTAAGCTTAATACATTACCCTTAAAAAAGGTAAATTCGAGACACGCGGGAAACTTATGATGTGGGAACATGCATCACAGGGCAGCAGCCAATCAGCCGCAAGGAGAAATTAATCATGCCCCTCGAATTAGCTACTTTCAAGCCTCCCACCTCTGAGTACAGGGTTATTTCACCATTTATATTTTATAGCTTTATAATTTAGCTGAATTTGCATTAATGTTTGTTACAAAATTAGTAAATTATATTTTTTGTAATTAATTAGCGCAAAATGCATTAAAGTTTAAAAAAAAACGCGGAGGATATTGGCGTTGTGTTGGAGATATATGGTCAGTTTTCAATTTTAATCAATCACAGAAAAAAATGTGTTAAAAAAATGAACGCTGATTAATCGTATTCCATGGTGACTAATCCAGTGCGGTGCTCTGTAAAACTGTGGAGGAGACAAGAACTTGCTGCTTGACCCAGTGAATGTAAAGTTTAAGTTTAAAAATGGACAGATTAGAAGTATTGTTATCTGCAATTCATGCAATAAGGATTTTTTGTACATCAAGTCTAAAATATCTGCTCAACGCAAAGCAGTGGTCAGCCCCACTGGACCAGGTATTCAGATCCAAACTGTGCCAGAACCATCATATTAGGGGGAGACATGTCCGTCCCACTTTTAAAAATCATTAATTTTGTCCACAAATTCATCCACCCAGACATTTATGTAAGTGAAACACGCGAGGTGCCGCGTGCAGCCCGTATTAGTCTTGAGGGCGCAGTAAGAGTGTGTTTAATTTTTAGGGGTGAAGAGAGGCTGAAGAATGTAAAGTGCTCCTTAATGTAAAGTTTCAGATTGTTTCAGGTGGTCTGTTAATGACATACACTGTACATAACACCTTCAGATCACACAAATAATGATAAAAATCATCTGATAAGACAGCAGCTGTGTTTGTGTGTGTTTACTTACTCTGAGCTCCTCTCTGAAGTTGTGTATTTGATGCTGCGGATCTGTTGTCTGTCCCTGAACCTCACATATGCCTTCCTTCTCACACTGAGATAGACGGCGCCTCTTCTGCTGCTCCACTCTATGCAGAGATAAGTTAATGTGTTTGAGTATTTGTGTGTGTGTGGGTGTGTGGTGTGTGTGCGTGCGTGGGAATCTGGCGGGACCGGACTGATCGATTGTGTTGGGAGTCTCTTCCCAGTTCAAACAACTTACTTCATTCACACTCCAGAGTGGACGGTCTGGAGCAGACTGAAGAACGATGTTTAATTTATTTGACCAAAAGCATATTGAGAGCTGCAGGGCAGTTCAGAGTTTACTGACAAAAGCATTTGTGTCATTGTTTGAGAAGTAGAGACTACTGAATAAATACATTTGAATTGTGGGCATGTTATTAATGAAAAGTCATATTTAATAGTATTTTAGCATTCTCTTCAGAAACATTTGCTTTTCTTGGCTGGGGGATGAGGACAGACTCCTTCGGGTCAGTTTTGATGTTGGACAGATCTAGTGATGTGTTCAGTTTCAGAGGCAATTAAGACCTTGAGCGTGTGTGTGTGTACCTCCTGAAAAACTCTGCAGAAATAGGTTTTCTTGCCCAGTTGCTCAGTTCTCGTTGTAGAGTGCTTACACACTCCTGTCTTTCTTGCTGCTTTTCACTCCTCGCTGAAACACAAACAAACATTTTATATAAAAACTACATTTTATGTGAATTATTTTATACACACATTTAGGGACAGATTTTTAGATGGACAGAAGTACATGTACTGCTGTGCTGCTGTTGTTGGGTGTACTGTGTTGACATGACGATCGTGTGAAGCTGGGCATAGTAGTTCGTTATGAGTGCTGCAACAGCGTCTCGTGTCACATACACGCTCTCACACACCGCTTTCTTCAGCTGTTCCTTTACAGAGAGAGACGGGATAGGTTTCACTATACAGGTCAGTTAATGGGCCCATGGCCGGGAGCAGAAACTATACAGAAACTATAATAGCCATTTGAATCCACCATGCTTGTGAAGTCACATCCATTAATGCAACTGCATATGACCCACTCAGCCTGCAGCAGTTCAGCTATTCACAATTATACAATTGAGGATTTCAGAACTCCTTCAGTGTGTCCAAAATCGCACACTTTTAGCACGTGACTTTGGGGCGTAGTGCATTTACACTGAAAACTAAGCTAAAATTCAATGCACTGAAAGTACCCGGATGCTGCACTGAAAATGGCCAGAAAACGCAGTGCATAATGATGGACACTATGCGCACTAAACAGATGCCGTTTTAACCATGTAGTGGAGGGGGCGGGACTTTCAACAAGTTTTCGAGTTGAATAATGGCAGCCAACAGCAAAATGCAAGCCCAATCGGAGGCAACTGGTCCATATAAATGTAAGCAATGTTAATAAAATTATTTTACTGATGTACACTGCAGTAAAACCGGCAGATATTTTGGTGGCTGGAGAATCCCAAGCAAATGTTAGTCTGTCACTTCCGCAGAGTGCAAAACGATTAGGATAGCACTTACTCATGGCAGTGTGTACTACAGAAGGAAGTGCTCAGTGCGCACTATGCACTGCATTTTAGTGCACTCACATAAGTGCGCGATTTTGGACAAACCCTTTGTTCCACATCTCAGCCCAGTATAGACTAAACAACTGGAACAGAGCTCATTAACAGGTTCCTAAAGGTGTAATAACAGAAACAGCATTTAATATAAAGCAAATAAGGCTGAAAAAAATAACATACAGAAAGTAGTCAGGACACATACAGACGGTATAGTGTAAGTTTCCTCACCTTCTGTTCATCATTAGTTGTGGCTACATTATCAGATGCAAAGTCCACCAATCGCATTCGAGTACTGTGGGCAAGGGCGTGGCCGATTAGGAAGTGGGCGTGTTGCTGTAGGAGCTCAGAGGCAGTCTCCAATTCTGATAGGTGCTCCTGTTGCAGGCTCTGACCAATCACAGCTACATCAAGACTCATAGCACACAACCAATGCTACATTATGTGTGTGTATGTTTCTGTATAAGACTGAAGTCGGCGCTGTGTGTGTGTGTGTGTGTGTGTGTGTTTATGTACCTGTGTGTCAGGAAACCGCGAGAGCTTCATCTGTTTCACTGTTTGAATGTAAAAATGCCGAGCTGCTAAAATCCTCTGGATCTCCACCACAAGGAGGCGCTGTTTGTCCTCTATCAGACTCCTACAAGACAACAGAAGAACATAACCTGAATTATTATAATATTTCTGGCTCTTGTAAAAAAAAAAACAGGGATGATGTTATTAAATGAGCTGTATTTATAAATAGTTATTTGAATTAAAAAAAAAAAACAAGGTTTTTGTTTATTGGAGGCAGCTATAACACAATGAAAACCCATGTTGTTAAGTTTTGTTTAAAAAAATGCCTATTTTTATTGTGTAAACCCTAAATATGCTCACAGAACACTTTAATTTTGTGCTAAAATCCATTCAGAATCAGAAAACTTTATTGCTTAAATAACATTAGTATTAACGTGTAGCATTAGCAGCGTGTGGCGAGTGAAAAAATACACTTGTACTCAAAAGAAACGTTGAAATGAAACACTAAGTTTAAAACACTAACGGGAGCAGTCATGCTGCATGCTGCAACAGGCTTCTTCTTTTTATGGCGGTTGACAACTTTACAGTGTTGTGGTAATACAGAAAATTCTGTGTGTCAGAAGAATCTGTGTTAGTTACAGTAATGAGAGAAGGAGCCCAACAGTACTCACTTATCTTGGATGTCCCTTTGTCTGGAAATCGTTGCTACAGCAACTTTCATGTGTTGGTTAGCAAGGTGTTTAAGGCAGGATTTAGCCAGAGCTTCCTCCTCCGCCCAAACCTGCAGAAACGAGAGACACATCTCTTAGTACACATACACTCACTTAGTACACATACACACTTAGTAAATACACACACCTACCTGTTTGTCTCGCTCCAGCTGTTCTTGCAGGTGCTGGTGTGTGAGGTTCTTCTCCTGCTGGATCAGACTGGTCAGTTTGAGATCTGTGTCGTCCAGCAGTGTTCGGCAGTTGTCCACTGAGAGGGCGGAGTTTGTAGTGAGCGTGCTCAGTACAGTCTCTCGCCATAACTCAGTTAAACTTCCTGAAAAATCCTGAAACAACTTCTGAACACACACACACACACACACACACACACACACACACACACAGCCTGAGAACCTCAGAACCCTAACACAACTCAAGAACCTCAAAGCCAAAATACAACTCAAGAACCTGTGAACCGAAATACAGCCCGATAACATGAAAACCCAAATACAGCCCAAAACCCGAGAACCTGAATACTGTCTGAGAACTGTGAGTTCTGAGGTTCTCTGGCTGGATTTGGGTTATTGATTAAAGCTGAACACACCTTCCATAGGTCACAGATTGCTTCAGACACTCTCCTGTCCCACTGGAGCTCCAAGGCCATCCTCTGCTTCCAGTGTTTCGCCTGCAGCTCCTCCATCAGCTGATAGACATACACACAGAAAGAGAGAGACATCAGGAAAGTGTGTCTGAAGCAGGTCTGGTGAGAGAGAAGTGTGCGTGTGTGAGACCTCAGAGAGCTGCTGGATGTTCTTTAGCTGATCATCTGACTCCAGTGTGGAATTCCACTCTCCAGCCTGAGTCTTCATCATCTTCTTCATCTTCACATCCAGTTTCCTGCACTGCTCACACACCATCGCCATAGTCTGCTGCATTACATCTACACACACACATGCACAAACATACAACAAACACACGCATCAGTTCATGACAATTTAATTCAGGATCACTTTTCAATGTCAGTGAATGATCAGCAATCAGTATAGATATTAGTGATCAGTATCAGTGAATCAATATCAAGGAATCAATATTAGTTATCAGTGCCAGTGAATTATCAGTTATCAGTACCATTGCCATGGCGCTGGAGCTCCTCGCCGACCACAACATGCAGGTTACTGATCAGCTGCTCCATGTGACCAAAATCCAGCCGTCCATCAGCCGTCAGCTCCTCCAGTGACTGGGTTGTGAGCCTCATTCTAAGCTCCGCCTCCTGCCTCAGGATGGTCATTCTAATTCTAAGCCAACCAGATAATTCCTGCCACCATTGCTGCCTGTCAAGCAGGGCCTGAGAGAAAGAGAGCATCATTAGGTCAGATGGGTTATTAGGGTCATTTACGCTCACAGCTTTAAGTGAATCCAGTCTCCCTGCTACACACCAGCTACACACATACAGCATTATTTCTTCTCTTTCTATGGCATGCATATACCACCTGTGCCTATAGGCTGTGACGTGTTAAATAAATAAATAAAAACAGGCGTTTTATTTATCGCTTCATTTCACCCTAGAATTAATTTAATTAAGGTTAGGGTAAGATGTTTATTTAGGGTCAATAGGGCCAGACAGTGTTTGGTTAGGTTAAAATGTTGTGACCCTTCGCCAAACCTTCATGAAGGACGTCTGAATGTCCATCAGCTGTTTCTCTGCCAGCAGGAGACAGTGAATGAGTGATCGGGTCGTTTCCTGAGCAGCTACATACAGGCAACAGCTGTGAATACGCTGGCAGAACTTCTCCAACTGTTTTGCAAACCTCAGAGCCTACAAACACAAACACACACACACACACACACACACAGGCTTTACAAATTGTAACTGCAGGTTTACTACAATATTACTACAATAATATAATTAATAAGTGCAGTCCTCATACTATGTGATTTAATAACTTGATTAAAACAAACTCATCTGGTGATGTGATTTATCAGGATGACCAAAGCACAAACACGTTCATTTGTATTGCAAAGAGAAACAGCGTGACAACGTTTAAGAACCAATAACCTGTACAGCCCTAGAGTGTGTGCGTGCGTATTCACCGTATGCAGCATGTGCTCCAGTTTCTCTCTTCCGGCCTTCTCTACTTCCTCTGAAGAACAGAACACGGAGTCTGGCTCCACTGCTTTCTCCCAGCTCAGCAGGTCAGGACATGCCTCTTTCCTCATTTGCTCAATTTCCTGCAGGATAAAATCAGTAAAGCCAGTGACAACAGTGAACCGTGAGAGTTTGTGATTAGCTAGTGAAGAAGCAGCCTCTTGAAAACAGGATTGTGATGCTTTTTATTTGCAAAGCTGAGGAGAACATGTTGCCTGGAATGATCAACAATTCTGGAACATCAGGATAACAAGGCATTAATGATTATTGGTTAATAGTTGTGGGGTCCTGGCAAGGACCTCACGATACAATACATATCACGATACATGGTCAGGATACGATATCATAATATACAGCAATACTATATTAAAATGTAAACATAAAGTGCATAAGCACACATGCACACCTTATCATCAGTTAACAGACTGATGGAGGAAAGACTGTGCATTTTAACTGTTCTTATAAAGAAAATAAAACAGTCAGTATACAAACTCAAATGTAATTTGCATGTGCATACTATACTTTAAAATAAACATGGATACAATGGCAGACCTACTTTGACTTTTTTTGTTAAGGAATAGAATTAGATTTGTGTTTGTGAGTTGGGATCACATAGCATCACACTGGGCTTTTCTACTATGATACTGGGGTGCAAATCCTGACGATTAATGTGCCATATTTTTTTAGTATGAGTCAATGTGGAGGGAAGTTTGTTTGCGGTATCCCTATTTTGTGCCGATAGGCTTTGGTTGTTGCTGTACTGTATTTAAATGTGCTCATAAACTGGTTGTGTTACCTGAACAAGTGTGACACAGCTTGTGACTTTTGGAGATAGAAATCAATATAGTATATTGTGAAAAGAAATATCGGGATATATAATTTGTTTTGCACAGCCCTATTGGTAAATATTGTTTTTTTGGCATTATTTTACGATCATTGTCATCACTTATATTTTACTGTAATTTATTAAAACATCTAGGACAGTTTCCAATTCCACCCAAAGCGGGGACAAAGACATGGTCTTTCCCAAAAGACCAAAACAAACTTTCACACTGGAGCTCTGAGCTGATCTCACACACACACACACACACACACACACAAAATGGTACTCAGTGTTCAGGTGCATGTATATCTGTACATGAAACACACCTTCTCCTGCTGCTGAAGGTCCTGATGTAGGGTACTGTCCTCCCTGACCAGGACCCTGAGAACCTGCAGGAACATCTGAACCACATTCCAGAAGATCAGGAATATTTCAGTGTGTGTATGATGATTCGGGTGTGCACCAAGAAGGTAAACTTCACACATCTAACCGGATTGACTGATTAAACGATCCGATTGACGGATTGAACATATTAAATGTATCTCTACAATAATGCTTTAAAATGTATTTAAACGCTCGTGTGTGTGTGGGACCTACACTCCATTTCTCCTGCTGTAGTTGACACGAGTGCTGATGTAAGTTTTGCAGTGTCACACACAGCAGACTCAGTTTACCTTCAGCCCTGAAACACACAATTCATGACAGTGTGAAAACACATCAACTATGACAGCCCTGATGTGTGTGTGTTCTAAACTAATCTGATGTGTGTGTGTGTGTGTGTGTGTACTTGTGTCTGTTCTCACCCAGTGTAACAGAGTGTGTGTGGGTGTGTGCGTGCTCTCCTGAAGGTGAGACTGTGCTGGGTTGTGGTAACAGGTCCACAGTCCTGACTGCTCTCATTGTCCTCCCTCTCTTGACTCGACCAATCAGTGGACAAGGAGTTCAGGTCAGGTGGGACAACCGGCCTGGGGTTCTCATGCAGCGATGGATTGGATGTCCCATCTGCTAATGGCTAATGATCAAATAATGCTAATCAATCACACAGGGAGTCCAAATGGAGTAAACAGAGAGAAGTAAACTGTGAAGTAAACAGAATGGAGTGAACAAAGAGTAACCAGAAGGGATGAGAAAGGATCTCACTCTGTATCTCTGATTTATCGGATAAATTACTTTCGCCTTCAGAGCAAACGCAGCAGCATCACTGTTCACCTGATCTACCTGTTTCTGAGAGAGACAGCGAGAGAGAGAGAGAAAGGGAGAGATTTTGTATAGACATGTGATTGTTAATGAAATGATAAGGAAATATAAGAAGACTGATTAAATATTCATTTGT